>OMLF01057712.1:0-31422 GCA_900302615.1 Holocentrus rufus | reverse complement strand
CTGGTTCGGGTCCTATGGGTGGGTTTTGTGTTAGCTTAGAGTAAAGACGTGAAGTCTACAGGAGTCATTAGCTTAGTTCCATCGAAGTGAAAAAAATCAACCTTACAGCACCTCCGAAGCGGTCTTATTTTCACAATGTATCGTGTATTTGAAATGTACTTCTTGTAATAAATAAATAAATAAAAAGTCGTTTTAGGAGAAGTTAGATGGTCCCTCCATCTAGCACAGTGATCTGCACACAGCTGAAGGTAGGCTATAGTAGACGGGGGGATACATGTGTTCAGTGGTTATAGTTTTAAACATCTAACTTCTCCTAAAATGACTCTCGTTTAAAAAAAATCCAAGACGTGCATTTCATTACCATATAGCACAATACATTGTGTAAATAAGACAGCTTCAGAGTTGCTGAAAGCTTTATTTTTGTTCTTGGATGGAGCTAGGCTAAGGACTCCTATAGACTTCAAGTCTTTATGCTAAGCTAACATGAGACATCTTGTCTCAGTCTGGGTTAATCAAGAAAAGGTTATTTTGCCCAAAACATTAGAGTATTCCTTTAACATTTAAGAGAATATTAACTACTGTCAGGGTTTTAAGTTCTTAGGCACCCTGACTGTTTTCAAGCACAGAGCTGTTTTAGATCCATAAAATACTTAACTGACTACAATGTACACACTTTCTTCCTTGAGAAATTATTCTAGGTTTAAGCCCTGTTCTGTGGAGGCCTGCTACACTGTCTGTGAAAATGTATACAATGCATAGCAGCTCTTCATAGCTGTTGAGTCACCAGGATGCTGAAATTAATGATGATAGGCACATGCTGGATGAACTTTTTCCTTTTGCTTCTGGTAGTCAAACACAATAACCCTATCAGAGAGAGGAATCAAGCTGATGAAAAATAGAATCACAAGAGGTGTCTGTGAAATCAATTTGTCATGGACTGTGGAGTTATTAATAGACAACCTGCCAAGATGGATCAATGATGTCAAATACCTGCATTGTACCATAATCTCTGACACATGTGATCAGTTTCCTGTGGCCTAGTTTTTCACATACACATGTCTCACCCTGCATGTACACCACCAGCAGCGTATAGCAGATAGTCAGTGGGGTCCAAAACCGGAGGGCCTCTGTTGCAGAAAGGAAGTGTTTATTGATGATTGATACAGCAGCTACCACAGCCACAGAGAAGGTAATGACCAGGGCCCTGCACAGCATGGGCAGCAGGGAGCAGCCTGAGGAGAGCAGGGCGATGCAGACACCACAGTAGCGCTGTGAGCTGTGCAGTTTGTACAGAGCCAGGACATGGTGCAGCAGGCGTGTGCCCTGCCTGGCCAGGAACCAGCTGAGCGCCGCTGCCAGGAGCAGGCATAGCCAACGCTGGGGCGCCCCCTCATGGAGGAAGTGCAGGCTGCAGCTTAGAGCACAGCCCAGAGAGAACTGGCACTGGACTAACAGCTGCTGCAGAAAGTTCCTGGACTCCTGGAGATTAGAGGAGTATATTGGGGGAGATGATGGATAAATAAAAAAGATGTTTCATATAATGCCACAATGCCACAATAAGTGGAAACAAAATGAGGCATGCATATGCAAACCAAATGTGAGAATTTTTAGAAATTATTTTATTTTTAGTTTCTTACTGGTCCAGCTGTAAACCGAGCAGATATAGCTCGAAGAGAAAATTCTAGCACCACCAAGGAGGCCACCCGGGAGCCCACTACTGCCAGCAGCCCCATCAAAAACAAAAAGTGGAGCATCCCACCCAGCCCACTTTTAGTTTTCCTTTGATGTCTGAGTGTCCTCTGGCCTGATGTGTCTGTGCCATGGCTGTCATCACTCCAGTTGTGGGTTGAGGGAAAGAAAAAGTATGAGTAACAAATTAGAGTAAACCATCACTGAATCACTGCTGGAATTAGTTCATAAAATCTTGAAATCTTATAAGTTGATGTCCTAGTTAGGTCATTTAACACGAATTAACATCAGATTCATCTTCATATATGTCTCAGAAGGTAATCCATTTCCTCACCTCTCAGCCTCTAAAAATATGTGTACTCTCAGCAGGCTACATAGCACAGAGATCCCACAAGCTCCAGTCAGTCCTACAGGCCAGATAACATTGAATTTCACTATCAATAACAGGCTTCATTCAACTATATAGTTTAGAAACAGCCACGCTGTAGCAACTGGGAGCATTGGTAATGTCAAATCTGTTACTCCTATCAAACTGCAGGGAAAAGGAATGGATCAGGAGCTCACCTTGAAGTAAACTATCCAGTGGATTTGCATCCAGTGTCAGCCACTCCGGTAAAGCAGGAAGAAACCACGTAATTAAGGATAACATAGTCCTACCTCTGGCTTAAAAAAACAAAACAGAAAAAAAGTAAATTCAGTTTGAATACTTTTAGGAAAAGTATGAAGGTCAAAATAAATCACACCATCGCACAATGAAGAAACATAATTTGTGATTATTCCAGACCAGTTTGCAATAATGTGGAGTATTTATGAGCTCTTTCGTTGTTTATTTCTGTTGACTTAGCTTTGAGCTTTGCCCTTTCAGAAGCCTGCTCTGTGTCCTGTATCAAAGGTCATTTGACAGTTTGATAGGAGCCCAGGCCCTCAGCAGTCTGAGTCTTAACAATATGGAGGATATTGCACCATAGCAAAGACATTATGCTCGAAACTGATGGAAGATATCCGCCTAGTTAGCAATCTAACATTTTGCCAAGCCTTTGTCATAGATAGGCTGAGTTATAATGTTATTGGTACCGGTGGGCAGTAGTTTCACTTTTGCAGGTCTTTATTTTTTTTTTTTTATTCTTTCATTGGTCACTCATCACAGTTTTAATTAGTATCAGTCTAATCCAGTTCTATTAGTTGTCAAGTATTAGTTACTACTTACTAGTAGCTATTAACCACTAGTTCCTATTTCAGTTTTTACTTGCCATGATTCTTCACTATAGTAGCTACCTGTACCTATAACATAACTACTACTGACTACATATATGAATGAAACTGCACACAGATGGATGCAGATTAATTAAACTGGATCTATTCTAACTGAGAAATAAGTACCGGTGCCTAATTTTTAGTGACTACTACCTTTTAAGGGTAGCATAGTGTTTTATAAGTCACGAGTAATTGTAAAACATGTACTAGTACTTATTCTATAGTCAAAATTAGCACATATTAAAGTAAAACTATTGATGCTTATACAGAAAATGGTAAAATTACAAAATTATTGAAATGGCGATTAGTGATTAAAAAGTTTATTATTTTAAGAGACAAGTGACAAAACTGCGTGCCTGAAGTTCTTTGACAGTCAGTGCATTTCTGCTTTATTGAATTTTGACATTGTGACAAAACTGCTTATTTCAAACCATAAAACCTAGGCAAAAACTCACACAAAGGCACAAAATATAAACTCTTTCCCAAAAGTTCTGTAAGGAGTACATTAAAACAGTTCTATCTCAAAATCATTGCAAATCATACTCTGTAGTCATAGGCACATTCATTTTTTAAACTATGCCTTTAGGAAATTACAAACTAGGTCAGTGGAGGAATGTAAAATATCTCCTAAATCAAGAAGCGGAATGGAATGTTGCAATCGGCCATCATTTCAATGTAATGCTCTTCAAATGCTGCATTTTCCTCTGGGCTGAAGTGGGTCTGCCAGTCGCCAACCTCCCCTTTAAAAAGGAAAACATGATGTTAGGGTCTCTAATTCCCACACTGTCTCTCCTTCACACAGTCACTCTCTCTCTCACTCTCCTTCACCTTTTCTAAAGAACTCTGATGTCTGTCGATTGAAGACGGTGTCTGGAATCCATGAATAGTTGGCCATGGGGTTTTCCCGCATGGCAGCAAATGTTGTCATCTGCACGATGTTGCTCACAATTTCCTCAGATAGTTGCTTAGCGAGGAAGTCAGCTATTTGCCGGATCCCCTGAGCAGGATTCTAGAAAAAAATAGTCGGATGAGTGCGCCATGGCAATATTTGCATTTGTTTGTGTTGATATTTGCATTCATGACCTCTCAGCACTGTTTACCTCCTTCATGTCCTCATAGAACAGGAAGAGGATTTCCTTCTTTTCCCTCTCCCTCCAGTAGCCTTGGACATGGTCATACCAAGAACCAAAGCCCACTGCACACACAATAATGAGGAAAATGTTGAAAAGTAGCAAATAGCTGTCATAATAATACAAGTATCCAAGTGTCTAAAGCCAATACCTACACTGCCCTTTCATGAATTTATCCAGGTACTGAGGCCAGGGTCCAGGCTCCGGCTCAATCAAATTCATCCGGTCAAAATGAAAATATGATACCACAGTGTCTTTGGGATTACGAGCTACATAGATCACCTGAAGAGATATATAAAAATGTCATTCTTTTGTCATAAAGAAAACATTGTGTTCCTCTCAGTGATGCAGTGGGAAATTAGAAGGTGGGTGAACGATGACCTCCGGACTGTGATCATTATGAGGCAAACAGCCACCAATACAAACAAAAATCAATCATATTTTTAGAAAAGCATTAATGTATGCTTTCTTTTTCCTTTTAAGGAATACTCCAATGTTTTGGGCAAAATAGCCTTTTTCCAACTTACCCAGACTGAGTGAGACAAGATGTTCAATACCACTATCACCTCTGTATGTCCACTGGTTCACTTGAAAAAGAAAATTGCAAATCCACTTACGCAGTTTCAAGCAATGAGCACTTAGTGAAAGGTATTTTTGGTGATACTTACAAGCTAGATTTGCTAGTTTGCAGTTGTTGACTGGAGGAGCTAACAGGAGAAACAGTCTTTGATGATGTTTTGTTAATCTTGTCACTGATGTCAGATTTCAGTTGAGTTTTGACAGCTTTCTGCAGAACACAGATTCAAACGTTCACAATTCTTGTAGTCCTTTCTGCAGTTAATCTACAGCCACAGTACAAGCCAAATTACTGCGAGGAACGATGCAATGCCCGTTCTATCCATTCCAGTTCTGTGGGTATCACACACCTTGTCTCAGTCTGGGTAAGTTGAAAAAAGGACATTTTGCCCAAAACGTTGGAGTATTCCTTTAAAAGACACTGGCCCATATAAATTGCATCATGCTGCTTAGTATGCCAGCTTTGAAAGCCATGTAAACTCTATTCTGTATAATCATAAAAAGGAGGGTAAACTGAATTCAATTTGAATGAGAATCTATCCCCACCTATCCAATGGGTTTTAAAAGAAGTTAATTTTAAGAAAACTGTGACTGTCTTATATTTTTTTAATAATGTAACCAGTGTATTTGCTCTCACCTTGCATCCTGCCTCCCTGAATGTGTTAGGAATGAGCTGAATGGGGAGGTGAGTCTTGATGACACGGGGAGGCTCCATTTTCTCCAAAAGCGTGATCCCTGCATGCAGCAAGGTAGAATATGTTAAAAATTTAACCACTAAACAATTCTTGTTTCATCATCAAGATGACATAATTGTACGATGCTGTAGCTAGCAATATACACATCCCCAAAGGGCTTGAAATCAGCACTAGCCACCAGCCACATGCTGTTACCATTTCTGCTCTTAAAAACTACTTAGTGTGGTGGATATTTAATGAGCTGAAGAATTTCTGAATCCAGTGGCCAGCAGATGAAAATAAAAATGTGAATTTCATGCCTTGCCTGCACATACTGACCAGACAAAGCGGGATCTGGTGCGGTCATCTCCAGGAAAGGCATCCGGATATTAATTGGAGCACGTCTGGCTCTCTCAGGATCTCCATGGCTCAAGATCAAATCAACTATCTCCTGGATCCAAGTGGTTCCTTGAGGAAAGAGCACATCTATCATAGTCAATGCTACACTTATTGACTCATGTAGAATAAATTTGCTATTTGCTAACATTGTTAACGGCTTACTGATGAGCTCCTGACTTCTCAATATTCCTTACCTGCCTTAGGGTAAGTAGCAACGAGCAGATCGTCTGGAAAAGCTCTGAACTTCTCCACCCTTTTCCAGTGTGTGACTATGGGCTCCAGCAATGGGATACCTTGCACCTCTTTCAAAGACATACGGATTGGCCAAACCTTCCAACAAAATCAGAGAACACAGCAACATCAGAAATATCTTTTTAGAAGGCTCAGCCTGCAGGTAGGTAGCCTTTTGTTTTTATACAAATGAGTGACAAATTAAAGGAAAAAATAAAGCGTCTTAGTAAGGTGTTGGGCCATCACAAGCCACCAGACCAGCTTCAATGCATCTTAGCATAGATTGATCCTCCAAGTCTCTGGAACTCTGCAGGAGGGATGGAACACCATTCTTCCAACGGATACTATAGATAGAGAGGGACATTATAGTAAGGTTGCACTGCACAAACCCTTCACTACAAGACAAATGCAAATTGGAGGGTCCAGTGGTACAGAAACCACAGGCACTGGTCTATAGAGATGTGAAAAAAAGTGATTGGATTAGATGAGTCATCCTTCACCATATTTTCCACAAGTGGGCAAGTACATATGTAGCATACGCCAAGAGGTACAGGCCTGAATGATGCACCCCTCGAGTGTCGGTGTGCACTGGCTTTACTATGTTGTAGGCATTTTCCTGGTATGATTTGGGTCCACTTGTCCCATTACGGTCACTGCAGATCAATACAAAGATATTCTGAGTGATCACCTTTAACGGTGCTCTCTTCCAGGATGATAATACCCCTGTCCACAGGGCATGAGGGCTCACTGAATGGTTTGATGATGAAAATAATGTAAATCAGATGCTATGGCTTCACAGTCACCAGATCTCAACCCCATTGAACACCTATGGGAGATTTTTGATCGGTGTTAGCAATCTGCACCACCACCAGCAAATGAAGAAATATCTTTTGGAAGAATGGTGTTCATCCCTCCTCCCTCATGTAGAAAAACTGAAGTTCTACAGTTGAGAAAATGTAGTACCAAGGGAAAAGACTGTCTGAAGGCAATGTAACGCGGTAAAAATATTCTAAATATAGCATACACTTACACTGATATTGATTTTTTTTTGGTGGGTAACCTAATTTGTTACCGCCCCCCTCCACAGTAATACATTGCTTGGCTTCTGTGCCGGTACTCTTGCCTGCTTCTCCAAACTTGGGGTGCGCCGACTGGCATCTACTGCAGGTAACACTGGCTATTGATAAGTACTTCATACAACCCCACTTCAAGAAACCCCAACTAACCCTTTAAATCTGCAGTATGGAGCTTTTCCAGTTCTGTATGATTTAATAAATATCACTCTCTGATCAGGTGCTTCTGTAGTGATGGTTATCTGTTCAGTGTCTTTACAGTTTTTTGGAATAGTGCTTTTGAGGAACTGAGAGGTTTTGTTTTGAGCTTCCTGAGTTTTCTCCCTGAAGGGAATGGTGTTAGGAGGATTGTCACTAGCACCACACACAGTGACTGGTGCTAGTCACTAATGGGGCTATTGAGTATGTAAGAGCATGTGTGTGTGTGTGTGTATACTTACCACACTGGGGCACTGCCTTAAATACAAGGAAGTTTCCCATTTAAGCTGTAGCGACTGTCTCATTCATATGGTAGGCGACATATGAAGCTTCTCTTTAACGTACCTTCTTTGGATGATTTTGAATGAAGCATACAGTGGTTCCTTTGATGAACTCAAGTGAATTGAAAAATTACACATCAAACATTTTCAATACATTTAACGAGGTAATTGTTGGTATGTAATTACATCAGTTCATTTTAGTCCAGTCAGTTGTTTCTGGAACACCTCTGAAATTATTTTTACCGATCAGACAGAGCTAGCTAGCTAGCTGTATAAGGTTATGCTGCATTATGTTACGAGAGGTTGGATTACCATGGAGACTGGTGACACTGTGCTGCATGGAATCCTAGATGTGATGTTTCCTTGTTAGGTTCAAGTATACGTACGTTCCTTGATTAGGTTGTCTAACTTCATTCACTTTTGAACAAAACAGGTTCCAAGTAAGGAACATTGCCAACTAGTACCAAGGTCACAGGAATCTTCCTTACAGTGAGACACAGTTTGGGTGTTGGTCCGACCAACCCCTTTGCTGCATGTCATCTGCTCTCTCTCCCCCATCTTTCTTGTCTATCTCCACTGTCACTGTTGAATAAAGCAGAAATGTCAATAAAATAATCTTTAAACAGAACTGATATGTCTGTAATTATTGAAATTGTCCATTCTGTGCTCAACACTTGTTTTGGTTATGGCCTTTCAATTTTTTATTTTCTGACCTTTAATTATAATGCCACCATCAGGCCAATTATTATAATAATTTGTCCAATAATAAAAGTATCTGGATCTCAGAAACTATAAGAGCTAGAGATACCAAACTTCTAATATAGGTCCCGTTACCCCCTTATCAAACTTCAAACCATGTCTGGACTGATACAAATCAATATCTTATTTGGAATATTGATAATCATTACAATTTCCCCAAAATTTGCTTTCAAAGTTCACCTGAACTGCTAGATTTCAGTAAAATGGCCAAAACTCAGCAACCGTTTGTCAAATCAATGTGAAAACACTGAAGTTGTTGTGAATTTTTAAAGCTTAAACTGACAAAAGTGGCACAGTTTTTCCTTTGACATTGTGTTGAGTGCTATTCACAATATGGCAGCAGTAGCTCAGTGGTTTAGTCAGCTGCCTTTGAACCAAGAGGTTTCTGGTTTAAACCTGATGTGAACTATTTTCAAACTCCTTTGGATTCCTATCTTAATCAATGGCCTCCTGTGACCTCTTTGTGAGACTGCAATATAGGTTATCTAAATCTCTAACTAAAAAGTTGTCTTTTCTCTCTGTCTCTTTCCCTCCTGCTCTACCTGTTGCTTGTTTCACTCTCTCTTTCTGCCTTAATTGGTAGGAGGATAGAGGTAGTCAGTCTGCACAGGTGCCAGTCATTGCCAATCAGCCCAGTGTATAAGCCCTGCTCCTCACTCATTCTCTGCCACGCTTCAGACCTTGCTCCATGCATCCAGCCTCTAGTTCCTTGTCTGTTGCCTTCATTCACTCTGACTGGTACCTGCATGTTTTTTGGTTGCCTTGTCCTGTGCCTCTGTTTGTTTGTCCTGCCTTTGTTCTTTAGCCTCAGTGGGTTAACTACCAGAACAATTTCTCTGCCTGTATCATCTCTATTGCCTCCAAAACACCTTCATCTCCGGTCTGCAGAAACACTGTCCAAATTTTCATGTTCTGATATATTATTACCATTTGTCCTGTCATTTTAACAAATAGGGTAAGATTTATTTCTCAGTCTCGTTTAACTTGAAGTTAGCTGATTGTGCTTGGACCCCTTAATTGCCGCCTGCGGCTATATTTGTTATTTGCCTCTGTACTAAGGCAGAAACATGCGTCCAAGGTAATGCTAATGTTGAAGAAGTGAGTGAACTGCTTTGGGCACTTTACATATATTCAGTTATCCTCATAGTAAAAAATTTACCTCAAGGATGACCAAAGTCCACCCTCATGGACCTTTAGCTAATTAAACACACAATCACCACTGCCTTTGTTTTCTTTTCATCTCCTAAACATATGATAGAAGCAGCATGTCCATTTTTTTTTTATCGTACCCCTCAGACAATAATGTCATATACACAGTAAATTCATAAAATAGAGCATTCGCCTCATGTAGATTGTATCTCAGAACCATTTTGTATGTTGAATAGTCGACCCTATTGTATGTGACTACTTTCTACTTATTATCCCACCCTCTCTTTGATGGAAACCTGAAACACTACAGATCTTGACATTTTAGAGGATGAATGTTTCAGGAATTTCATAAAGGTTTTTACATGTGTTCTAAGAGACTGCTGGGGCCTTAAGGCTTTTCCAATTTTGATCAATCCTCAACACCTAATTTGGCATACAGCCTTTGGGGATGATCCATAAATGAGCCTGATAGGATGAACGCTTTGGCAGCCATCAACCAATGAACTTGGTGGAGGGTGTAACCTAACAGAAAGCTAGCCATAACCCAATGACAAACAAAAACATGGTCAAGGGAGGTCAACGAGCATGGCTGTAATGGCATTCTGAAAACAATCCATATATGGGGTAAAACAAAAGGCAACAAAGCTGACACCAAATGTGGTTGTCGGATCCAGCTGCCCACGTTTTACAAATATGCCCCTTTCACCACCCAAGTCCCCAATAATGATATGGTTTTGCTTGATTATGTGGGCATGGCCTATGTAATAGTGACATGAATATATATCTTATATATCTCATATCATGTTGAAAACTAATTAGGGCTTGAACATAGGAATCACCACCAGCATTACTCCATGTATTTGCCCATCCGGTTACCTGAAATGCAGATAATCTTGGGTTCTTAAATTCAACCACAACTTTAAAAATCTTCCCCAAAATGATGAGATCCAACTTATTTATGGAAAGAGGCGTGAGTATGCCACATTAGTTGCAAGATACGTCTTTAATTGTCAAAATTCGAAGACAAGTGACGAAATCCCAAAGACATTTGTCACTAAAGAAATTTAAAGAAATTAATTGTTTGAATATTTGCTAAGAGGATCTACTAATTGCTTTGAGAACTACATTTCCCCTCTATTGTGTGCGCTTTAACTATATTTTCAATTTACTATATGTGCTTTGGCAACATGCACGTGAATTGAGAGAGGCTGTGTGTGTGTGTGTGTGTGTGTGTGTGTGTGTGTGTGAGAGTGAGAGAAAGAGAGAGAGCAGAGAAAAATCATTTCATTATAGCCTCCTGTTTAGTTATGTCTACATGATGAAGTACACTCATATGGACCGAGGTTCACGGCAGCCCCCTCTCAGTATGCTGGGGAGGTGGACCAAGTGTGGAATGGACTGCGGTAACGTGAGCCGCCAGTCACAGACCGTGGTAAAATCAGCCGCCGTCTGAATTTAATTGTGCCTACAATACTGGTATTAAGTGAAAGACAACGTGAAACCAAGGTCCTCAAAGATACGTATACAAGTTTTAATTAATGTTCTTTCATAAACATAAAAAAATTAATGAATCTATACTTTTACCTCTACTACAGAAAACAACAACAACAATAATAATAATAATGTATGTGAAATGTATTGCAGTCACTTTTCTATTTTAGAACAGACTGTAGAGTGTACTTCAGCATTTACTATATTTAAAGATAATTTTTGCAGTCTTCTCTCTGATCTAATAATCTTGTTTAATCTTGTAATTCTTTCACCCATATGACAATAAATCCCTTTGTATAAGGCAGACTCCACCAGGTGATTTCACTGATTAGTCCCTGCTCTCTGCTTGGGGGTGGGGTGATCAGTGAAATCACCTGGTGGAGTTTTCGGTTGGAATGAAAACCTGCAGCCTCTCGGCCCTCCATGGCACCAGTTTGACATCCCTGATCTTAATGATCTTATTAAACTATGTACATCAAATTCAGAAATGTAAATGTTAAATTGATCGATAGAAAGCCACTTACCCTTTCCGCGGATGACTCATTTTGTCCTCAAGAGTATCCTCCAGGCCTTTAGATGAAGCCTAAACTATAATTTCTAACGTTATATATGCTAGTGGAAAAATGAACTTAACTGACACTAAAATATGGCGTGATAATTAACCTTGACTCCGCTGGCGAGTTACAACACCTACACAACTAGGGTGATTAGGTCGTCACGTGGTGACGTTACTCTTTTTTGACTTCACGCTTATGTAGTTTTTATTAACAAAGGTGCAATATATAGATTTTGTTGTCTCTTTTTCCATTTTCTATATTATTCCATTTTAAATAAATTAATAACAATAATAATAATAATAATAATAATTAATAGTTAATAATACAGAATACCTTTTAAATGTTTTTTGTTTATAGTGATTAGAGCAAAATTTTACTGTTTTGCAGGTCAGTTGCTGCTGCAATTATTTTGTAACTATGATTGGGATTTACATTTCAATTTATAAAATGACAGAAAAACTTTATGATGAGAAAGGAGTTCTTTAGATTGGTGCAGTGAAATCTGACCAAATTTGTACCAAGGATAGAGGAAGACATTGGGAAGGGGATGGCATAACAATGATGAAGCAACCTACTGACGAAGTGATTTGGTCAAAGGTCAAAGTTCAGAGAAATATATTTGTGCGTTGACTGAGGTTGAACTGGTTCCTTAAAGATTCGCAGTTTCATTTTCAAAAATAGAAGAATCAGGTTTTAGAGAGAAGACTGCAAAATTACCTTTAAATATAGTAAGTGCTTAAGTACAGTCTACAGTCTGTTCTGAAATACAAGACTGCAATACATTTCACACACATTATCATTATTATTATTGTTGTTGTTGCTGCTGCTGTTGTTGTTGTTCTCTGTAGTAGAGGTAGAAGTATAGATTCATTAATTGTTTACGTTTATGAAAGAACATGAATTAAAACTCGTATACGTATCTTTGAGGACCTCAGTTTCACTCGGACGCCGTCTTTACCGTAATAACAGTATTGTAGGCGCAATTAAATTCAGACGGCGGCTGACTTTACTACGGTCTGTGGACCGGCGGCTCACGTTACCGCAGTTGGAATGGGGTATGTTAACTGGTACATTAGTGTGCTGCTTAAATGTACTGGTGTCAACACAAATATTCTCAAAAAGACCAGAAAACGTAGCTGGTCGAATTATGTCGCTAGGGGGATCTGAAAAGTCGATAATAAGTCGCCCAGTTAAGCAAAAGTGTCCCTTAAAAGTACGATTTTAAATGGTTGAATCAGAATAATTCCACCTCAGTGTGCCTGCTTGCAAAACAGTACAAGTTACTTAATTTGAGAGACAGTGATTTTGACGTCTTTCTGGGGGGTATTTCCGGGTTAAGATGACTTTGGACCACTGACCATAAATTACATTTTGGACAAAAAGCTCAATCCACATGAAATCACATGAAAAGCTCTTTATTGTCACGATTTCAATTCTGATTTAAATTAATGAGATTTCTCAGCGACTTGCTTTTTATAGTGATTTCATGCAAGTAAGACTGCAAATTACCTTCGTTTGGTCTTTGCTTGCCATCCTCTGATCCTTCTGTCTGTTTTCCTCTTTGGTAAATGTCACCGTGAACTGGACAGACTGATAGCAACCAGAGTTATTGAGTTATCTCAATGGGTATGCACTTTGATCCAGACCGGCCCTCAGCAAATCATTGTCTACGAGATGCGCATACGCCTCTAGCTCCAGGATTTCTGTATACCCACCAAAAATACGCAAAATACGTAACAATGTAGCTTGTCACAGAAAATTCACTATAAAGGTTTGCCGACTGCTCCTTATTTACATTCCGGAGGCTTTTGGCACTAAAGTAGCTTAAGGTACTTCCTCTGTCCCAGAAAGTTGTATAACCCACCACTCATTTTGGGTTAGTTCGCTAAGGCCAGGAGCACGTTCAACCTGAAAACGGTGTGCAGCGTTTTTCAGAATCGGAATTAGAATACTTTATTGATAAACTAAATTGAGTCAGTTGCATTTGCTCCCATACATATACAATGTTATACACAGGCCTATGTACATATGTACAATAAACTTGCTACACTTTGTCGGGGCTGAGCGCGACCCTAACTCCCTCACTAATACAGAGCAAACGTTCTGCTCTCTGCCTGACTTTGGGCAGGTTGTGTTATGATGTGATCAGCAGACATCACCACACCACCCACTTGCGACAGGAGGGAATAAAAACAAGCATGTAATAATAATAATAATAATAATAATAATAATAATAATAATACGTAATGGACTTTAAAACAAACCAGCGAAGAGCAATAGGTCAACCTTTTTGCTTTACCAAAATGAATTAGACTCTCTGGAAGAAGTTTAAAGGTTTCATAACACAATTGTACTTCAGTTTTGTTCTGTTATCAACACAAACTTTCTATGAAGGGTAGAACACATAATGTGTATCATAGAGTGCACAGGAACAGTCAGCCTACACAAAAAGTAAGTTAGGTGTGTGGTTACAAATCACCACAATAATCACAAAATCACTAAGGTGCTGATGCCTCCATGGATAAAGGATGTATCAAAATATTTTCTGGTATATCTTAAGGGATAAGAAGCTACATGGTGGCATATTGTACCACAAGAGCGATGTTAATTTTCTGCTATATCTATTTGTATTTAGGATCAAAATATTAATATGAGGCAAAAGAAGTGGCCAGCTGTTATTGGTGTTTGTATGCATATACATCAGGTCTGACAGCAAAGCATGAATGTGTCTATAAATTATGGCCTACTAGTTTTTATAGGAAAGGGATTTATGATGGCAATCCTAATACATGAAAATCCTAATATTTGTATGCATTCTTTAAATTAAATACCTTAACAGCATCTTTGTCTATCACTACATTTTGGCTGTCATTTCTACTTTTTGTGAAGGTGTAATTTTTCTGGAAATTGAATGAGTAGGCTGTGACCCATTTGGCAAAATAAATAATGGTGCAATCCTTATGTTGAACAAAGGTGGGAAAGGAAAATCAATTGTGTTCAAAGTTAAATAGTTCCGTGATTTCACAAAGGTGTCATTTGAGGGCATTGACACATTGCAAAGAAGCACAGTGACAGGTGGCTATGACTTTGTTACAAAATGGAGATAAAATCTTCTAAAATATTCTAAGTATTTTATGCATTAATGTATTTCAATGTACTGCACTACTTTTGGTTATCTCTTCAATGCTATATAGTACTGTAAAGCTACCATGCTTCCAAAGAAAAATAAACTAGGCATTTTTTTCTAAATTAAATCCTATATTATAGAAAATACCTTGTGCATCTAGTACAAATTACACTTATGCTGGGAGAGCAACACCAAAATCAGATCTCAGTGAAACTTCTCCCAAAATGTCCCCAAGAGGCTTTCATGTGATTGAAACTCTATAAGTGCTGAGGACTTTGAGTTTTTGTTTTGTTTCTTACTTTTTACTATTCATCTTTTTGTTTTCTTGCAAATTACAGTGTGTGTGTGTGTGTGTGTGTGTGTGTGTGTGATTGGGCTATCAGGGGTGGAACGGTTGGGTTGTAGGGGGAAAACGCTGTGGTGGAATTCCTTTAATCTGTTCTGCCTTAGGGTGAAATTGCAGTCAGTGACTTTTGTGGTTTTAGTCTATGTATTAGTGGGTCTGTAGTGTATCTACCTTTGTGCTGCAGTCATCTGAATTTTGACAGTAATATTGTAGTGTTTTCAGTGAATTAAGGTGAAACCAGTACTTTCCTCCGTGACCTGCGGTGCTGCCTTACTAGTCGACCTCAACTAAGAACTTTTTAAGAACTGTGAATGATATTTTTTTAGCCTCTCACACAGGTTAACCTTCCAAACAATATTACACTATATTCTACTGAGGGTATGTGTAGGCCTACCTTTCTTTGGTCAAATGTACAAAAAGAAAAAAGCTCAAACATAAAAAGTGGGATAAGCTGAATGAAAAGGGCTAAATGGAACATTCCAGTTCAGAACATGTCAAATAACAAATAAGTGATGTAGGTATGCGTAAAGGACACCAAATTTCATCTGATTTGAGCACGTTTGTTTAAAATAAATAAATAAATCTTGCCCTTGTGCTCAGTTCACCTAGTACTTCAACTGCTGCAAAGTCGTGGACAGTGGACATAATAGGCTACATGGCGTTCTTCTGTCTTTAGGTAGCTATAATCTTGATAGCTAACCATTACTGCTGGTTTATGTATTGAATGTCTCCCTTGGAAATCCTACCACTTCGTCGGCTTGTTATAGGCTCGCGCCCATCCTTATCATCAGATAAGTGGAAAAAAGGGGGCGGGACTCCATCCGCAGGTAGTGGACCAAATGGGCAGAGAGCAGAAGACTTCGGTGAGAGACAAATGGAGGTTCACCCTGTCATGATTTCTATGCCCCATTGTAGTACCTGGAACATTGGCGATGTGTGATGGAACTTCATGTCACTGGCACGGCAGGCCACGGGCTCGCAAATTGATGGACTCACTGGACTTCTCCCGCTGGTCCAGATGCCAGCTGAACTCCAGCCAAACTGACCTCCGATATAGCAATAGTGAAAGGTTGATTAGCTTTTTCCCTATGTGGATATACGTTTAAAAATTACATAAGTTAAAGTATCAGAAAACCAGTAACAAGGTCATGTAATGATACAAAATTCTAGCTTCGAATGTGAACAACTATAAAACTATTAAATAAGTGTAGGATAAATTATTCAAGCCCATGATCGCCTAGCTAACCGAACCTGGAGACATGCAGTTTGACTGGGTTCTCAGTACCCGTAACAGATGAAATGTCAATCTGAAAAACAATGTTCCACACGCAATACAAATTTAATCTAGCTGGCGACCATCGAGGTCCCAGTCTACCCAGCTGCGTGGACAGGGCTGCGCATTTGACACACTGGGGAAATCAGTCCAGTCTGTAGTCTGATGTCAGAGGCTCCGGAAAACAGAGAGGCGGATCTGACGAAGCCCCAGGATAGCCAACTCCGCAGCGTGTCTCAAACAAAATGAAACATGGATGAGGACGTCGCCGAAAGTTGGGAGGAAGCTGCTGACAGCGGGGTAAGAAATCACACATTTGATATAGCGAAGTAAAGTTAAAGATGCTCATCAGATTCGGCTTGTAGATACTTTTTGAAGCCTATTTATTTTGACAAGTCCCCATGTTCCGTGTCACGACTCCCACGGGCCAACAATGTAGCTAACGGTAGCTAACGAAACTTGGCAAGCTAACACGAAGCAGCTAACGTTAACGAGAAAGGCTTAACGCTAGCTGGTTTAGCAACCTAGCTAGCAAACCTAGGTGACGTTAATTTGTAGTTTGCCTATAACAGTCTTTGGCTAACGATGGTAGTTAACGATAGTTAGCTAGCATAGACTAGCTATACCTACGCACACAAGCTAAACCAATGTTATTTAGTTTGAGTTTGGCTGTAATGCTCAGAGATTTCGGCAGTCTGTCAGGGCTAAGGTTAATGTTAGTTAGCTAACGTTACTGGTTAGCACATACGTGCGGTTCTGTCTTAATACAGATGACTTAACACCACATTCCATACAAAAATTTGCATTTTAATTTTGGGGAACCTAAGCGCTTTTTGTAATACGAATGAAAATGTTAAATGAAACATTCGGATATACTTTCCAGTTCGGCATACATCAATACATCACGTACCTCTTCTTTTAAGCAAATATGAACTTAAACATTGGTTCACCTAAATTTAAAACCCGTCTTCCCCCAAAATAACGTTAATGGTAATGTGACACTTGGAGAGAGGCGCAGTATTAATTTAAAAAGTATAAATTATAACGTTACTGTAACAGTGGTATTTAGCAGTTCGCTTGTTTACCAGAACAGATGATCACCTGCGATTCTTTAAATCTCTTAAAGAATTTTCTGAGACCTGTGTTTGTCTGAATACGTTAAACTGTAAGCAAAGTAGCATTAAAATCTCTATATTAAATGAAGTCTGGTGTGGTGCTTCTCCACATGAGAGAAACCGAACGTATCGGGCTTAGCTGATAGTTAGCTTGTCAGCTAAACTAACTTGGAGCCGGCCCATGTGTTAACCAGGCCAGGCTGTGATAGGATAACCTTATCGGCCATGTTGTCAACAGGTCGCTATGTAGCAATCTAGACCATCAAACTGGTTAACCAATAAGTTGTTAAGTGTTAGCTAGTTTGCTCTGCTATCGCTAGCTAATGACGTCAACAATGTGCCTCCGGGAATCACTTGGCCATAACGCTCGAGCACTGAACAGCGCGCGTGTGAGCTAGCTAGCGAAAACAGTATAATAATAAAGAAACAATGTTTTTACCGTTACCTCAATGAAACCACACACTCGGCTTAACAACTGTGCCATTTCTTAATCACCATGTTGATGTATTTTTAAAATCCAAACTTAACTTCTGAAACGTTTAAATGACTAAAGTTGTTTTGCATAGAAGAGCCAAATTAGCTGGCTAATGTTAGCTTGCTGACCACTGTTGCACTGTCTTTGACATGACTTGGCAAGTGGCCTGCTGATGTATAAATAGCTTGAAACTGAGTCTAGCCTTCCGTCCACTTCTCTCACTTGCTTACTACCTGCTGCACCCCCTTCCAAATCAATCTGATAGTGTTACTTATACAGTGCTTTTACAATTTTTGTAAAATGCGTTGACTTTCGTTTTCCCCCCACAGGAAATGGAAAGACGGTTAGAAGAGAAGCTAAGGATCAGCCAGAAAGAAAAGTAAGGACTGCATAGATCTGAAAAATGTGGCCACATTCATGGCGTTGTGTTTTATATGGAGAGAACAACATGCTAAATTCCATTTATAAACCTTAAAAGGCACCAGTATATTGCAGACTTGCTGATCAGCTCAGTATTACATATATGATGGAAAAAGACTTAAGGCCTTTTTCTAGTCATCAGGAGCTCCTCCACAGTTCAGCAGACCAATGATCAAATAAGAGTCACTTTATTTGTGTCAGTTGTCAACATTTATAATTGATTCACACGGTCTGCCACTGCCCATCACTGTGAGTTTTGTATACTTTTTAAAGGAGAATTTTTTGTTTGAGGGATAGGTTTGCTTTTTAAGAGTCCAGATGCCCCTAAAACATCTGACACCATGAAGTATGGATAAAAACAAAAAAGGCAACACAGAATCACCAGGTTTTAAAAATGGAGGTTGGTGTAAAGCTCGATTAATACAACAGAGCAGAATGCATTGTGGCTTTAGGAAACTGCTATTACTGTCACAAATCATTTGATGGCTGTAGATTTTTTCCTAAGATATTATTTGTGCTGCTGTAATCTAATGTTTCCATTCATGCCATTTATATTCACTGTGGACTGTCTGTTAAACCTTTGTTGCCAGGGTGTCCAGTAACAGTTCTTCACGATCGCCATTGAAGACAGCCATAGTGATCCAGGACAACTCTCTACCAGCGGCGCCACCACCCCAGATCCGCATCCTCAAGCGCCCGTCCAGCAACGGGTCGCTGGGGTCGCCCCTGAATCAGAACAGGCCCACGCCGCAGGTCAAGTCTCTGGCCCAGCGTGAGGCCGAGTACGCAGAGGCCAGGAAGAGAATACTGGGCAGCGCCAGCCCAGAAGAGTCGTCTCAGGACAAGCCCAACACAGACAGGTAGAAATCCACACATTCATCTTGGTGTCTTTCAAAACATCACTGAAGGGAAACTGTGAATGACATCTTTCACAATGTGCTAAACAGTGCTACGGCTCAGTGACTAACTGAGAAACTTCATTGTGGTCATGTCAGTAATGCCGCCAAAAACTTTCCCCACTGCATGTGTTCATGAACTGAATACATTTGTGTATTCAGGTTCAGTGATGTGTATCTCCTTCCTGTAGCCTTCATTCACTCATCAAAGCAGCATGCATGACAGCAGTGCAAACCTGATTCATGAAGGTACAGATGAGCTTGTATCTAAAATTAGATTGTTGATAGGGATGGGTACTGTTAGGATGTTATCAAACCTACTTTTACCCATACTGCCTATCGGCTCAGTACTTTATCTACTTTATCAGTTCTTTTAAAATTTCTTTGGAGGAAAACACAGTAGGGGTTAGTTAGCTTTAATAACTTAACTAAGACCTAGACACCAGAGCACTCTGCTGATGCTCCTCTATGCCAGCTTTGTCAACAAGGCCGATTTGCAGAGGATTACGGCAGCCAAACATTTTGCTAATCCTGACATGGGGGGTGGGCACTGCTGTGGGTTGTGGGTGTATATTTTCTATATCTGATGTTACATGCACATCCACTGGCGTGATGATGTTGTCATACCGACCCCAAACAAGCAAAATGGCATTCAGTCAAGGCCCTGAGGAACAGCTCCAACAGCAGCCAACCATGGTATTGCAAGTCATGTGATGCAATGGGTTTCTCCAAAGGGAACAGTTGGAAAAGACACATCACTAAAACCGCAAATACTCTTTTCTGATCATCACATATGATGAATCTTTAGTTCCAGTTTTCCTTGCAAGCCACCGAAATACATATAAAGCTGTATTTTCTAGGCTTTGTGAATGTGCCTGAAGGCCAGGGGAACACTGCTGGTGACCATCACAATAAAGATGGCATCGCTTTAAGTGTAAAGCGAATGTCGCTGCGATGGACCATAAAATGCGATCATCACAAGTGGCAGCCATCACAAATCGCCAGACTATAAACTGACCTTTACACATCTGACAGCTTAACAGTGTCAAGTTACTCCGCAGCACACAGCACTCCACATGCAAACAGTGTGGAGAAAAGAATTAAAATTCCCTTTGGTTTTCATAACAAGGCTCTGTTGGACTGGATGAGATGAAACAGTACCAAAACTACTTCCTGCTGTTGTGTCAAAGCACTAAAACCAAGTGAAACAAAGTGTGGAGATAAATCTGTCAGTGAGACTGCCAGGCTTCTAGAGTCAGTATAGTTCAGGAAAAATATCCCACATTAAAAACAAAACTGCAGTTGAATGGCTGTTTATGTGCTGTCTGCTGTCTGGAAAACAGTGCAGTCACTAATATATTCTTGTTTCCTCTCTTTCTCGCAGGCCGGGGCGCATTAATTCTTCATTGCCTTCAGAGGAGACTCGATCAAACAATCACGCTGTCCGGCAGCCATCCGGCCCAGATGGCACCCAAGGGTTCCGGCAGCACAGATAAGTGGGCCAGGGTCCACCCAGCCATGGTGGGGAGAGACACAAGGAGGATCAGCGAAGAATATCAAATGGCATGCCTGCCAGCAGAGGCAGCATTTTCTCAAGCTCTTTCCTCTGGTTCCATGGTATTTCATTGGCCGCGCCGCCCCCAGCTCTTCCCACCAGCCATATAAGGCGGGACTGGGAGGCGAGTAACTTTGGAGGAAGTGAAAAGGAAAATGAGCTCCCTTCTCTCCCCCACTCCAATCTGTTTTGACACTGTGATTAAGGACATCTTCTGGACTCACTGTGATGATCCCTTTAAGAGACGCCCCTCTCTTGCATCCCTCTCCTCCTCAGTCCCCGGCGTGTCCGTCGCAGGAAGCCTGCGGGGCCGAAGGGTCCTCTGGATATCAGCCATCGATGCCTCTGATGGCAAAGACTTGAGAGCGAGTGATGGCTGAAGAGAAGAGAGGAGTCGTGACGGGCCATAGCAAAATTAGACGGGCTGGTCCATGTGCAGCAGCTCCTCCCCAGCAATAAAACCAACGATCCCTTATCCACACCTTTATTCATCGTGTCCCCTTGATATGTTTTTAATTTGTCCGTTTGTTTTTATTTTATTTTATTTTTTTGTTCTTGCTTATTTCTGAATAATCTGTACATTGCCATTTGTTTTAAAATTAAGGGTGAGGGTCGTGTGATGAAGTTATGACAAGATCTGTTTACGGTTCTTTTTTTGTTTTTTTTTAGCTTTTCTGGCATCTTCCTCAGACTGTCGTTTCTATTTAAAAGTAAAAGAATAATTATAAAAAGAAAGGAAGAGGAGATCGTGGATTTCAGTCCATTTTTAAGCAGCTTTTTTTGTTTTTTGGCTTTTTGTATGAGACGGTAGCAACGTCAGAGCAGTATTTTATCAAAAAGATTCAAAGTCCCATTTTAAATTGACTTGTATATAATGTTGAATTCAGATGTCATGGTGTTGAGGCGGTGTTGGCAGCAACTCAAGGGAGGTTCAGATGGGGAATGAATTTACTGCTGTACCTCATAAACCTCTCCATCATATCTCCACTATGTCAACCGTGTTGCTTGTTTGTTCCTGTGTCCTTCACTGATGTACGTAGAACTCAGGTGCAAGTGAAAGAGACTGAATGAATTGAACTAAGATTGTATTTTCTGATGGGTTTTGATTGCGCAAACAGCAAATGTCCATATTCAAAAAAAAAAAAAAGTTGGCACCTATTTTAGAAGCCGTGCTATACAAAGAGTGCAGTGAAGTGTCACTGAAAATGTGCCCATGTCCCAGAATGAATGCATGTTTGGGAATGAAAGCAGTCAATGAATGCCAGTCCAAGTCTGTCAGGTTGGTTTAGTTTTGTGTTTGAGTAGTAGGACCTCGGCATCTGGTTATAACAGAAACGGTAACATCGCTCCTTGTGCTGGTTCAATGTCCGGTTGGCGTGTTACTTGATGCCCCACTGCTAAAATGGAATGTGTAGACAGCTGTGTATCAAATAGAGTCGGAGCTATAAACTGACTGCCTGGTGTGTCCAGCTGTGGCCAATAGGTTGTTCGGTTTTTCACACCACTCATTTCAAAACAAGAGATCTCAATGTAGCCATATTCAATGGTGTACATCTTGACGAGATCTTTCAGTAGAAATGATCTCGAAATGGTTGACTTCAGATTGTGCCTCCTGTATCACTTTTCTTCCTGGTTGCTTACTTAACATACTCTTAAGTGAGTTTGAGTGACAAACTATCAGTACATCTAAGGGAAATTCTGAATATTGGTTATGGATGGATGGGGTTAGTTCAGTTCTGAGTGAGAACAGAAACTGCCTGTAAATACTGATTTAATAAAAATGATTTGCAAAAAAAAAACTTTCATGTACTGTTGTGTATTTGTAGGGTGACCATATTTTGTTTGGCCAAAACCAGGACACTCGGCCCGTGGAGGGGGGGCCGAGTGTCTATATCTTTACTCTTCGTCATCCTCGTTTTGTCCTGACAGGGACGGTAAGCGGGGAATTTCTTCTGTAACTCTTCTGTAAATGCACATTTGCGAAAAATTTGAAAATCAGGACATTTTCATCATTTTATAAAAAACAGGACGGACGCCCGGGACAGGACGTAAAAACAGGACGGTTGGTCACCCTAGTATTTGGGGATATGTGGATCTGTCAGACTCCTGTTTTTTTGAAGATCAAGAAATATGCATATCTATCAAATAATCAAATGGATGGAAAGCTGTGCCCCTACATAAATACCTAAAATAAGAATTTTTGTCAGAGGTATGGAAAAATTAACAGTTTTGATATAGTGTCAAATTAATACATATGGAAAGTGAAAAGAGTAAGATGATGAAAACAAACTGGAAAAGTCTAGGAAAAAGTTGATTTGGTAAACACCCACTCAGTTTAGTGGAATCCCCATTTAAAATATGACCCACTGAAGTCCATAAAATTTTTTATTCTACCAATCACAGTGTGATGGAGGATGTTTATTTTTGGTGTACAAAATGGACTAGGATCAGATTGTTACAAGTTTTTGTCAGCTGAAGAACTTCCTTTTGATCAAACAGGATCCAACTTCAATTTTGATGATGTGGCCACCGTGAACCTCAGTGATTCAGCTGCGTCCACGTTTTAGCCAGATCTCCACAGGGAGATTTTCAGGCACCTTCCTTCAGAAGACAATCCTCTCTTTAGTAGTTTTTACTGTTAATTTCCAAGTTGTACCCACCAGGGCAGTGCTATCAACAGTCATTGGTGTACATGGAGAGATGCAAGGCTTTTCCATTATCCAACAGTCCTTGCACAAACTGGTACAAAAACTCTGGAAGGGCACTGCCTGTTGCGCCACTCCTCAAATGCCTGTGCTTTACATTGATCCTGGGCATGAAGCTCTCGCACCTGAAGGTTCCAGGATCCACTCCAGGATGTTGATGGCACTCAGGAAAGATCCAGAAATAGCTGTGTGGCTGTTAAGACTAACCTCTCCAGTAGGTGGTCTTGTTGAGGTGAAGACCTTTACGGGTAAAAAGTGAGACCAGCTGTTTGACTGGCTTGACAACACTGTGTCAGCCCCGTAAATAGAGAAGAGAATCTTCCATCCTTTTTGAAATATGTATCCTAAATAAATCTTTTCAGGTGTAATATGTAGTTTCTGAGGAGGACCCAGAGTGAAACACAAAGTAATGTCTGAAAGAGGACTTAGTTATGATTTGATTGGAAAAGTAATTAAATATTCATGCCCACCAAAGTGCATTATTTAACATCCTATTGGACTGATGTATCAAACCTTAAATCAACAGAAAATATGAATCCCTCCAAAAGACACACTATATAAAATAGTCTTTATTAATAACATTAGACAGGGTGGATGTTTTCATCATTTTGCATTGTTGGTGGACGCCACCGTAATGCGGCACTGAAGCCTTTGTTGTGTTTGGTCAAGTTGCGGATGTGGCTCAGGCATCCATGGCATTCTTTGGCGAGGGTGAGCAGCACACTGTCCAGCGGAGGGGCGGGCGGATGCTAACTGAAGCCAATGACTGTGCACTGTGTGGAGGAGACAGCTTGGTTAAGGGGCGGCCATAACGGGGAGTCAGACAGGGCGAGGTCCAGGCGCTTGTACTGCTTCTTGGAGGGGCGGTTCCCACGGAGCCGATGAATACAGTTCAGCATCCCTAGGTCTATGAGCACCTGGGGGACAGCAACAAGTTCAGCATTAACAACAACATTAACATTTAACTATAAACCAAGTTTCTGGGACATCATGCTGTTGATTTCCTATGTAGCAATAAAAACATACTGTAGAAACCAAAATCACTCCTATATCCCAAATGGTATTTTGGCACTTCAGCATACACTATGAGTCACTGCAGGAGATTAGCATTATTTCCAAAGTCAGAAAACGGGAACTCGTAGCACCTCTAAAGCTGAACAGTTTTGAATAACATGCAGCGAGGCATGGCAGTTCTGTGAAAGTTTGGTAAATTTCATATGAAACAGAACCTTTTCAACCACCAACGACAAATTGTTACCTGTTGACTACTCTGTTGAAAGACTGAAGGTGACTTGTGTCTCCATAGAGAGTGAAGGTGGTGGGTGAAGTCTACTACAAACCATTTGTATACCTTTATGGCTTGTATTAGTTTGGAGCATACTATCATGAAACAATGTAGTATATGGTGAAGTGCTGACACGGAACTTTCCACAGTCCCTTTTTGCTTCTTCAAAAGGGATCTGTCAGCTTCTCCTCTCAATGCCTTGTGAAATCAGGAGTCTTCCTTTGCAACATGTGTGGAGTGACTAATACACATGTAAATGCGGAATACCCAGTTTCCCAACAGATTAAGTTTCATTTGATCAAATACGCACCTCAAACAGGAAGCAAACGAGGAGGTTGAGGGCGGCCAGAGCAACCAGCAGCATTTTGAAGTTAATATCGGAGATGTCGTACAGTTTAAGCAGTTTGCTAAAGACAGCACCAGGATACAGTACCAGCCAATTCATCACGGCAAACAGGACCAGAAGCGCACAGAAGAATGTGACTGGAAAGATATAAAGAGACAGAAATCAGTTATAAGTTCTGGTAGTTGGGGCAGAACATCTTTGTATATATTTCACTCATAAAACAGATCTAATGCAGATCTGTTTGACTCAATCATGAAGCCTAAAATCAAAGAACAAAGCCAAAGAAAATATGTGATGTCACACGGACATATGAAATGGAACTTCTCCACTGACAGCACATATTAAGTTGACCTGACATACAGTATACAGTATGTGTCTGAAATCAGGTGTATTTTGCAATAGTATTTACAGGTGTGAGAAAATGACCCCTCCCCCCAAAACAAAAAAATCAGTGTTCAGAGTATTGAGATTGTCTCCAATTCTGTGTTGATGTATGCAATACGACACGGCAGATTATCTAAAGTTATGGCAGAAAGTAATTGTTAAATAGTACAGATTAAATCATCCTGTTGTAAAGCTATAATGAAATACATTTGAAAGCTGAGATTTTATGGTATTTCAACATAACAGCAATCTGGGGTTTCTGATGAGTCACCATTGTGGTAGAGAGGTTTCTTGTGAGGGTAGCCCTTGGTTACGACAATGGCCATGATGATGTACTGGAAGCCAGACAGGGCAAACACACTAGTGTCCTCCATGTTCGGCAGATTTGCTGCTCCAGACTTTGTTGAATTGAGTGGAATATACCTAAGAAAGAGAGAGAGAAAGAGAATGAGAGAGAGAGGGAGACAGAGACAGAACAGAACTACAACAAAATAACTTGGAGCAGCACATCAAAACCCTCAGCCTCACCAATTATTTAGCATGCTGTTAAGTAATTTTTCCACAATCAGCATTATCCTAAAACAGGGAAACTGTCAAATGAGTAATGAGTAAACAAAAAGAACACACTTTCAATTGCTGAAAATCTCAAACCCAAAATGTTTTGTTGTAACAATAAGTGAGAGAAGTTAGCTACATAGCTAATGTTTTTGTACTGTTGATTCATAATGGACTTCACTAATGGTGAAAATAAAGATTTTATTTTCAGTAGTTATCACTAAAAGGCTTCATAATTTGGACAATGCTAATCACTTGTGATTTCTTAACATATTGTATGCTAATACACTGGCATGTCCATCAGACAGAGCTATCTGTCTTGCAGTTGTAAAAGCTGCAAATTAGTTGGCAATTTTGAGCAGTAGGTTCCCTCAACTACAAAGTGATCAAAATCTGAATGGGGCTTTGGGTAAAAGCCTGAAATAACATCTGTATTTAAGACAATTTAAGAGCGTCTCATTCTTTCTTCTAAGTTCTATAAACTATTTTTGTGAATTCTGAGGCTGTTGTGCCCTAATTAAAATGAGCTGCTAACAAAGGCTAACTGTCTTAGAAACTTAACCACAGTGGTTCTGTCGCAAAACCATCGTCATTGAACCAAATATTCCACCCTGAAGCCTCTTAGCACTAAAACTAGTGCTCTTTGCAATACATTTGTTATTCCATTGTTTATTTACTGGTATATAGATTTTTCGGGTTGTAGCTTTACTAATTGTACATTTTGGTACAAAACGTATGAATATCATAGTTTAAAAGAAGAGCCGTCGCCATGACTGGACGACCCTGATGCAAAAACAGTTGGTGCAGACTGGTTTGGAGCAGTCATCATCAGAACTGGTCCTTTCACAAAGCCTGAATCAAGGCTTTTTTGAGTATGTCTGAGTAAAGACATTTTAAACTAGGCTTTTTGGTAGGATTTGCTGATGGGAAATAATCTCTTTATATCTTTGTTTCTTTTAACTTCTTATTTGTTGATTTATTATTATCTGAGCAGTTTGACAGTGAAGAAGGTTCTGACCAGTCCTGTGAGAAGGTGATGAAGAGAGCAGCTAGCTGGCCCAGGATGATCAGGCATGTGTGGATAAGCAGGCTGCCCAGGACTGGCAGCGCGAGCAGGCTGGCTGGGGGCCTGCGGGGGTACAGCTCCTCACTGGGGCCTCCCTTCCCCATCAAGATGGCCAGCAGGGTCACTATGACCAAGTCAAAGAACAGGAACTGCAGGTCACCCAGGTTGGTCTTCACCTGGACAGGCACAAAATGAAGAAACAAGGCTCGTTATGAGCTACTTGTATGTTATAATAGCTGAATGAACACAAAATGAGGTTGGCGTGTTCATTTGGGGTATTCACATGGTCTCAGCAACTTCAAGTGTGTCTGGGAAGTGATGACAAGGTACTTACTGTCTGAACATTGGCAAGAAATGGAATGAAGTTCCTAAATTGAAGGTGAATTAGGCTGTGCACCCATAGAACAGGTTACTGCACATGTCTGCCCCCTTACTTCAAGTTTCTCTTGTCTACTTAGAGTCTCAACAATGTTATTCCCTTTGTTAAGATTAGCTAGCTAGCATGAGCCCTCTAACACAGCATGCGTGTTAGCTCATGTTAGAGCAGGAGACACATGAGTATTATGATGTTCAAGTTTAGCAAGATAAACTACAAGCTCAAACATCTGCCACAGCAGCCAACCAGGAAATGATGGGCTGCATGCTAACTGAATTAGCTTACTTGTCCTGTTAGTTGTCCTGCTGTGCAGTGCCTGTCATAAAGTGTTGTGACTGTAGTTACCAGGTTATCTCCCTGAGTGGATTCAGCTTCCCTTGTTACCTGTTCAGTGTCCAGAAGGAGCAGTTCCTCTTTTGTATATTCAAATTCAAATAAACGTGGGCCTAGATGGCTGGAAATCATCTCCATCGTCTCTTTCAAAGTCAAATAGGTTTAACATCTAGTTTGCCAACAGTGCAAACAGCGCAGCTTCGGTCAGCTGGGTTTTGTTGATGGTAATATTGTCATGCAAGGCTGCGCAACCCCCAACTCCCAGATGACGCAGTGCTGCACAGTTTGTAATCACAGTGCCCAGCGGATGGATAAATGGCTATTTGTCAGAGATCTTTCTGAATGCAGCAGCCTGCTGTGCAGTTTTGAATGGGTTACATTTGGACTCAAGATGCTTCTAAATAAAAATGACACTGTCATCTTGAGGCTATTCTAGCTAGAGACAGTGTACATAAAAATGCCTGTACTGAAAGTGAATATAACGGACTACGTGGTACTCACTGTGTAGAGGATGAGGACGGAGCAGAACTGGGTGAGGCTGTACAGGGCCATGTATCTGAAGAGACTGAAGGAGGTGACCAGAGAGCACCGTCCTTCTCTGAAAAGAAAAGAAAGAAACTCATTAAGACCCGTTTCAGAGCAAAGTATTATTTTACCAATTGAGGCCAATTTATTGTTCTGCATCAAAATGCCACCGCAGCTACACTGCAGTGCCAGTGTAGCCCGCAAAGGATGCCCCTTAGTTTACACACACCTCTCCAAAAATGTAACTGTATGTGGCGCGCTTGGCCACTTTGTATTTATTCCAGGTCTCCAGTCGTCTGCCACTCATAGTGAAGACAACATGAAGCTGGGTGATAAGAGACGTGCTGAGAAAGTTTGCAAATATGTTCACTTGCACCTTGTCAATAAATTATAAAGACTGCCAGGTGTCACTAAATTCATAGCGAGAAATATCCCAAAACATTAGTGGTGTGGCTACAGCGACACAGAACCATAAATCAACCTTTGCTCTGTGGGAGCAGTAGCTGCAGCCTGCTTCACGTGCACACAGTTCGACACATTCACACTGACAGCTGCCGAGCAGAACACAGTCTTCTGTGCTCAGCCGCTGAGCAGCTCCACTGCAGCAATTTCAGTTAACATCTGAACAGGAGTGGAGAGAATTACTTATCTACTTTCCCCAGATGATCTAGGTATTCAAACGGTCAACCTTTCAGTGCCCTACTTACCTAATGAGTAGTGGTACACAACTGATGTTGTCTGACTTGGAAGTGAAAGGTGAAGCTACCGAAGCCTCGGCCTCCGACAGAGACACCCCAACATCGGCAGCTCTCAGGGCCCCGCAGTCATTGGCCCCGTCCCCGCACATCCCCACCCGGTAGCTACAGCAACAGCGAGGAGGTGATGGGGAAACAGCACAGGGACAGTGAGGACAGCTCTGCTGTAGTGTGGGCTTTGGCAATAGTACATGAATTAGAGTTAGAATTAGATTTTGGTTTGCCAGTATTGGCATTTAAAATCAGACACTGATCAGACAGAGTCATTCACCTAAGATATGACACATATGATGCAGTTTGATTGATTGCATTATTGTAAAGTTGATGAATACCACACTGGTTGTCTGTATGAAGCCTGTACCCTGAACTGATTGTAATGCCACATTTTGATCAAACCCCACAGAAGTATGTATGAATATATTGCTACTGTTATTGTTATCTTTATCATCAATGGTTAGCTGTAGTGTGCCGTAGTCCAAATGCTCTTTCAGGGCATTGGGATTTTTTTGCATGGAGATGGACAAACTTAAATACATTGAGGATTGGCACAAAATATCGGCTAGTGCAGCTTAATGTCACAGTTATGGTATTTGCAAGTGATCCTTTTGGTCAAACCCTGACAGAGAAAAAAAATCTGTCACATCCTTGTACAGTACTTGATATTACCTCTTAAACAGCTCCTCAGATCTGGGCTTTTTATTATATTCTTGCTTTGTGTCTGTCTGTTTCCTGCCTGATATTACCACCTAGTCCCCTACAGACCCTTTTTTGTGTCTGAACTCACTGCAGTTTCTGCAGCTCCTTCACCAGCTGGGTCTTCTGGTCAGGAGCCATGCGTGCATATACTGTGGCTCTCATCAACACCTGCAATGACAACATAATTAATATATTATTCATAATAATATATTTATTATATTCTTCTTAGTAATCTATTTACACAACACTTCCCAAAGCACAAAGATGCTTTATAAAAGTAAGCATATCTAAAGGTCAGTGTCCACTGGAAGCCGTCTGGCAGTGTCTGTGGGGGGTCTAGACAGGGTTTTAGCCTGGCTAGGTATCAGAACAGCTAAAAATCCTTATGACTTTTGGTATTTAAAAAAATCCAGGCAAGACATCTTACCTTTGGCAAATATTCAGGAAAGTGGTCACAAAGGGCAGCGAAGGACTTGCCATTGATAGCCAAGTGATAGCCAAAACCATTCTGGTATAGACCCTGAGGGAAACAAAACAGTGACAGCCACCACCTTTTACTCTGGTTAGAGTTAGACTACACTGCTAATATAACTGCTTAATCATCCAAACTGACAACAGCAATCAAGAAGTCAGTCAAATGTTGCAGATATCAACATGTAAATAACAATGAATGAATTCCTCTAACCCTGCTGGATGGAACATGATGGGACTAGAAGAGACTAGAGTCAGTCTCCTACAGTTTGGGGATGGTCTAGAACATTTTCATCTGTCATCAATTGTTTAATTTGCTCTTTTGCTATTGTATTTTTTATAGCTTCCAGGGCTGAATTAATCAGTGAAATATGGGAAATATCCATTTGCACTACTATGACTTGTCATCACTTAGTAAGAATTTTAATTTCTGACTCCAAAGAATAAATGCAAAGTAAATACACTACGCCTGCAGAAAGTGTGAGATATACATTATTTAACAGACTCAGGAACAGTGCACTATGTTGTCTAACCAGAGGACCAACCTCAGTAATGACCTCCACTGAGGCCGCGGTGGTGGCCCCTCCTTCTCCCAAGTGGAACCTCAGGGTTGGCATTGACTGGGCAGTGTGGGGGGTGGCATGGACAAAGATCACCCTCTCATCAGACCCCACCATCCCACAGCTTTTTGCAACATTGACTGCAGTTAAAATGTTGTCCCCTAGGTGCAGAAGAACAAAGCAAGACTCTGACATAATGTAAAACCTTTAAAACATAGAATGCTATGTGAAATGTCCATGTTGGGTCAACTTTTGAGAATGAGTAAATATACAAAAAAAAAACAGGAATTTCTAAGTATTATGGTGGGGAGAATATAAATGTGAATTATTCCTCACCAGTGACCATGACAGTGCGAAGTTGTGCCAGTCTCAGGATGTTTATCACACCGGCACTCTCTGGCTTCACCAGGTTTTTCATCATCAGCAAACCCAGGAATTGCATGTCTTTCTCTACTGCCCCTCTGTGGACAGAGACACAATTACATCAACACACAATAACAGTTCACTCCAAAGATGTCGAATGAGAACCTCATGCATGATCCAGTCTTTACAGCATCAAACCACCAAAGTAAATAGGAAATGTTCAGGACTATCCCTTTAAACATGGCGGTACTAAAAGGTGTATGTGTACATATATATATATATATATAAATATATATATATATATATATATATATATATATATATAAATTAAATA
>OMLF01057710.1:82351-94937 GCA_900302615.1 Holocentrus rufus | reverse complement strand
AAAGAAATTTTAGCCCTGTACAGCTGTCCAGTAAAACTGTAAATTAGAAAAAATGTTTGTATTTGTTAAGTTATAAGAAACATAAAATTGAAAGGCTTTTGTCTGACAAACCTTAACATGGATATAATTTATCCTCTATCCTTTAGAGTTTACATTCAATGGCTAAATCAAGAGAAGTAGCATGTATTGAGTACATTATGAACAAGTGGACTTAATGTACCTTTCAAGCACTTACTGTGTGGAATACATCAGCATATGTGAGTGAACGTGTCCATGTGTGCTGGACTGTTTTGGTAAGATCGGGAGCAGATGTGCCGCTGCAAGTGTTGAGACGGGATGCGAACGTTAGATTGACAGCAGGAGTGAGAGTGAACGGCGAGTTGACTCAGTGGCTTCTGATCCCTCCTATATTTAGCCACTGTGGCTTTCTACTTCCCATACAGACCCAGCTCCTAATGGTACCTGCCAGCTTGATGCCTAATCCCTCCATCTGCAAAGTGTCAGAGACATAGGGACACACACATACACCCACACAGGGGCTATATTTACCAGTCCCACGGCAGACAATGGATTACTTCGGCTTAATCAGGGGAAGTACAAAGACTTGGAGTACAAGCTCAATTGTATACTTCCTATCTTGTACAAGATCCCTTCTCCTTCTCCAGCACTATAATGGGATAATATTGACTGTCAATGTCCAACAGTGGTACAGTGACTAAATTCCATTTATAGTCTATATGGAAAGAGCAGAAAAGGCAGAGAATGACAGGAGAAGAAACATCCCATGAGAAAGTTAGGAATTCTTCCAAATGCCAGCAATGTAATGCTAAGACTAGGAGCGATATGTTATGACGTTAAATTCAGTGGTAAGGAAAGCAGTAAAAGCCAATTGTGCTGCTATGTGGCAAAAAGAGAAGCACATAACCTGTGACCACCAGTCAGTGATCACCCTAAGGCCAACAACCTCTGATATTGACAAGAAGTTGTATTTTCAGGGCGTATTCATATTTTATTTTCTTAGAATAGCCATGTTTTCATGGAACTTACATGAGGCTTAGAGTTAACTGCAAATGAAAAAGAGTCGACTCCACAGAAACCATGTTCCTATGGAGACTTGGTCATAAAATGTAACCAGCCTCACTGTGCCAGCAATGCACACTGAATTTAGATCAGTAAGGACTGTGTTTGCTTTGAAAGGTGGGTACACTTTCTCCACACATTAAAATAGAGCTAAAGTGAGGTTACGAGGGTTTACCCTCTGCTCTATCCCTGCTATTACATAATGACTGAGATAATGTGAGAGGCGAGCTGAGCTTAGTCAAACAGATTAATGTTCATTTTCACTGCCTGGGTCTCGTCTCACTTTGCACTCATGGCTCCACGTCTGTCAGTCACCCATAAGTCAGACGCACCAGAAAGATCCAAAAATGTCCTGCCGCAAATTCAGTTAATTTTAGTTCAGTTTAACTCAATTCAGGATAGTTCTGTTTAGCTCAGTGCTGTTGAATTAAATTCAGTCAAGCTCAATTTAGATTCACACTGTCCCATAAAGGATAAGCAAGGTTTTAAAAAATGCAAATAAAGACAGCTTCGCCTGTAATGCACACAGAGCCATGACAACAAGTAATGATAACAGAGCACACAGATCAGAACAAAGAAATATTCTCCACAACAAGAGTTAACAAAGACTACAGAAAGTATAGATCTGCAATCAAGTTGTTTCCTGTTGGGTACTGTAAGTCTATTTTAGATGAAAACTTTTCATGGCTTTGATTTATGTGAATTTTAGCACCTTCAAATGATCAGCTGGTGATGAAAAATGCCTTTTAAATAAGTAAATAAACTATTGCACCTATTCGTTTGGAGCTTGTGTTTTCCTCATGTTTGCATTGGTTCGGTCTGGGTGCTCTGTGCACGTCAAGTGGGCTGGAGACTCTAAACCGTCCTTAGGTATGAAGCAGTGGGGAGTGTGAGTGGTCATCTGTCTGTGTTAGTGCTGAGATGGACTGGCTACCTGTCCAGGGTGTCCCGGTCCATGATGTGATGGGTTTCTCCATGAACCTCAAGAACCTGATTGGGAAGAAGTGGGCAAAGAATATGTATAAATAAGTGATGAATGAATGATTAATATCTGTGTACAGCATAGAACCTGTTAGGTTTGTTGTTCGGACACCGCTGTTGCTAAAGTCTGGCAGACACATAGAAAGATCTGTTTGTCTAAGATGGAAACAAAGAGGCTCAGTGAGCTCTCATGGTTCTCATTAGACAACGACCCATGTTAACTAATCAAACACACACACATGCATGCATGACTTATAAACACAGTTACCCATGTCTGATTAGCCCATTATTTATACAATAAAGCACACAGATTACTTCAAATGACTTTTACTGTGATCATTTTACTGTGTTTGACTGTGTAACACTAGTTTATTGTGTTTACAGTTTATTGTGAAAGTTGGCAGCTGCTGCCTTTTCAGAATGTGTCAACATTACTACTATGTTCAGTGTGGACTATAAATACAGTGTAGAGTGGTGGAGGGAACAGAGATATTGTAACTGCATCACGATGGCTGTTGGGTATTTATTAGAAACACTGTTGGATAGGCTCTCATACCAATACTGGCATCCAATTTTGAGCAGCAAGCTAAAATTTGACATCATATTTGAATTCCCTAAATACTAATATTTGATTCCTAGAATCATGTGTAGTATTGAAGAATCACACATCATCAAAACTCAAATTAAAAGTAATACATTTTTCTTCTTTTAGGTTAGCTGTAATGGAGAAAAAATTGTCTTATCATTTTTTTCCAAACGAGTGATCTAATCTTACAGTCAAATGACATTTAAAAATAATGACTGAACTAGGTTCTCCTCGCAGGTTTTCCTCAAGATCACCTGCATTAGTAGCGATTTATCAACAACGTTTTTAAGAAAAAAAATACATCTTCCTCCCACCCAAGCCCAATGGGTCCATTTCACTTCTGTTGGCTTCAAGCTGAGTTGCCAAGCTCTACTTTGAAGATTTTGAGTTTCACTAGATGAGACGTGCCTCCCAGGGCTCAAATCCATTTTATTTATTCCTGGTCATGACATGCCGTAGCTGCTTAGCGTTTCACTCGAAGTGAAAGGTTAATTTGCTGGCTAATTGGCTTTACTCCAGATTTTCCGTCCGCCACCTGAAACCGGGGAGCCAGCAAAGAGCGGAATGTTTATTTTGGTCATTGATACTCAAGGGCAACTGTCTTTCTCGTGTATCTTGCCTTTACTTTGCTATTTTCTCACAGTAATCTCACTTCTCCCTATTTCTTTCACTCTCAGTTGTCATCCCCTCTCTCTCTGTCTCTCTTGTCTCCAGACTTCTTTTTATCTTTGGTGTCTCTCTGTCCTCCTCTCCCCTCTGCCTCCTCTGTCCTTGCTCTTAGCGCTGTTAGGTAACAGGCCAGATGCAAATATCTTCAGCCACAACGGCTGATTTCACAGAAAACCTTGTATCCATTACCAATCCCAAAGATTTAGAGCATAAGCCTCTAAGAAATCATTTCACAGGCTAAATATAGGATTAACCTATTCAAGGAATCTGTGGCAATGGAAAATACTGAAAATTTGTGGATTTGGGCCAGGAAGTTCAGAAAAGGGTTGTTGATGTTATGGAGGTTTGTTAATACTCTTTTCAGATAGGCAAGTTTCAATTGTCAAACTTGGTTTCTGGCAGATATCTTTACCTCTGCAGGAATAATAACCATATAACAAATCTTTCAGCTATATTGGTCCCCAATAATAGTTGATGCCACCCGAACACATTCAGATGAGCTTTTAAACAAAAAAATTAACATTTTAACAAATATTGGTCATGGGAGCATCATGGAATTTTATCATCAAAAGTGTAGATACTCTGATCTTTGTGATTGATGGGCATGATCTTTCTGCAGTGTTACCCTGCATATCTAATGGTTTACTTCCTCTCTGGTTTCTCTGAACAGACCATGCTGACAGCCATATCGATGAGTGCAATTGCTACTAATGGTGTTGTGCCAGGTAGGATGACTTTGGTGCTTTGACATATTTAAATGAGAAATGCCGCTTTCAGTTGAAACTGACTCCCAATGTCTTTTGCTCGCCAGCTGGAGGCTCCTACTACATGATTTCCAGATCTCTAGGCCCAGAGTTTGGAGGAGCCGTCGGTCTCTGTTTCTACCTGGGCACAACCTTTGCTGGCTCCATGTACATCCTGGGTACCATAGAAATTCTGCTGGTGAGTACACTCTGTATGTGTGTGTAGACTATTGCTATAGTATATATAGTGATTATCATGTTATGAAATGGTACGTACCATTTCCCCCCGCTCACTCTTTAAGACTATCTGTCCCCCTATTGATGCCCTTCAGTGACTGTCTCATAAAAAGTCCTTTCTCCTCTCTTTTCACTCCACATTTAGTCCAAACTTATGTTGTGACAACTCCAACTATACTGTTTTTTTCATGTCCTTCCCTTTCCCTTTCAGACCTACATTGTGCCTAAGGCCGCCATCTTTGTGGCGGAGAAGAAGGAGGACGAGGTGGATGCTCTGCTGAATAACATGCGTGTCTACGGCACCTGCTGCCTGGCTCTGATGTCGCTGGTCGTCTTTGTAGGAGTGAAGTACGTCAACAAGCTTGCGCTGGTCTTCCTGGCCTGCGTCATCCTCTCCATCCTGGCCATCTATGCTGGAGTCATCAAGACTGCATTTGAGCCGCCTGACTTCCCGTGAGTCCAATTTACTATACCGCTTCATCCAGTGTGGTGTTGAGTTGTATTGAACCATACAGCTAACCTTGTCAACTGGCCACAGTGATTTATGGAGATGGAATTTCAGCAGCCAATTATGGTTCCTTAGAAGCTGATATATTTCGTAGAATATAAAAGGCTAAATGTTAGCTGAGCCATACAACAAAGTAGCAAGTCAAAAGTTTTCTGAACTTTCAAAGCCAGAATTCAGCAGCATCTGGTGGGTAGCTACTGTTAGTCTTTTAGTACCTGGTGCATTACTTTTCACATATAATAGTCCCACACATACAGCTTTGTGGGCTGAATAAATAACTAATTCATGTTTAGAATAATATGTAAAGATGTCTACCTCTATTTTCTCCCCCACTGTACAGTGTTTGCCTTTTGGGGAATCGTACACTGCAGAACCACAACTTCGACAAGTGTATGAAGACGGAGGTTATAGACAACGTGACGGTTACCACCAAGCTGTGGGGGCTGTTCTGTGCTGGACCTGAGCTCAACGCCACCTGCAACGAGTACTTCAACAACAACAACGTGACTGAGTTGCAGGGGATCCCTGGACTGACCAGCGGAGTCATTTCAGGTTGGACAGCACTTTCATCTAGGCAGTGGGGCATTGTAGGGAATTTCTGTGCTAGATTCACATACACATTTGCTCTAAGAAACTTTCTGACCCTGTCTTCTGAACTAATGGACTTACTAATTAAACTAGAACTTGTGGGTAGGTTTCTTTTGGTCTTATCAAGCTATCATTTCATCAAGATGTTCAATGTGCATTTACATTTAACTGAGAAACAGAGGGAGGCAGAGAAGCTGAGTTAGAGAGACAGATGTGATGTGAGCGAGACAGAGTGTATCTGTGAGAGAGAGAGAGGGGGATTTGGGAATGAGAGAAAGAGAAATAAAAGATAAAGAAAATGTGAAACAAATGAGAGAGAATAGCTTCCTTAGAGATTAAGCCTTAATAGGAGTTCCCACAGCTGTAGTGAAAGTCATAGGTTTGATGATCAGGAGGTCAGGTTGTGAAACAGCTGGCAGGGATGAACTTGTTCACCTGCTCTGCAGTGAGAACAAAATCCACTCTTTGAGTTCTGCCTGGTGCAAACATACTGATCTCCCTAAACCACAAACACTTTCAGTTTCCTTTGTTTGTTTTTTTTAATATTTTAATGATTTGTCTGGATCATAACATTCTTGAATTGAAAGTGGTGGGTTTGTCCTGCTCAGTCAGGTCATGAACCCTCTGGCTGTAATACACTGGTTTCCACCCTGTTCAATTCTTCACATTCCTTCTCTTCCTCCTCTCTATGTACTTTTCATTCTCTGGTCAGTCACCTCAGTCGACCATCCATGCTGATGAAATGATCATGCTGCTCCTGCATCAAAAAGGCACAAACTGTACCATCCAACTGGACTCATCAACCTAAATCACAAGCAGTTTATAGTTGACATATGACCAAATCTAAAGTGTGGCCCTCTTGTTTCAAATAAATTAGGCTGCATTTGATAAGACTATATTGTGTCATATTTCTCCAAAATTTGATTTTGCCTTACTCCAGTTACCATGAAATGGCCAAAAAAATGCACCTTTGAAACAAATAACAAAAGACAGATGGAGAGGGTTGGACATACTGAAGTTGGAATTCACACAATCACGAAATGCAATATTTCATTTAAATGCCACGTCAGGACATTGCCCAGGTTACAAAACCAGTCTGGCTCCACCCTTTAGTGCGAATCCATTCCTCTCATTCTTCTTGTTATGGAACTGGGGCAAACATATGCAGGTGCTGAGCGATTTCATCTGTATGAGATTATTTTACTCTCTCCACATTCTCTTCCCTCCTGTTCTTTTTAATTCTCACTCCTTTTGTTCTTTCATCTCCTTCCACTATCCGTCTTAATTTCCTTATTTTCAGCCAGCTGCTTCACTGCATTAAGGAAAAATAAAGGCGCAAAAATCTCACTGCCAACAGCCACTGAGTTCAGATGTATTGTTAGTCTTTTTTCCCCAAGAAGCTGGTTGACCGCAGTCTCCAGTCTTGGGTACAAGGAGACACTGCCTGTATCTGCATTACCCATGTGACATTCAGTCAAATTATCCAGTGATGTGCCCCTCTGTCCTTGTCTCATCCCTGTCTCTGTAGAAAACATGTGGTCGGACTACGGTCCAATGGGCATGCTGGTGGAAAACAAGCGGATGCCATCAATTGCAGCAGCTGACACGTCCCGGGATATCTACATGCCCTATGTGGTCAATGACATCACCACCTTCTTCACCCTGCTGGTCGGCATCTACTTCCCCTCTGTCACTGGTAAGAATACAAGAGTACAAAGGAGACACATGCTCAGAATGCTTAATGTTTTGTGTGGTTTTTAATTGGCATTTGAAGTAGCCAGCTGAGCTACAGCTATGAGATGGACTCACATATAAAATGGGTATTTGGATGGTGTGGTCACTGGAGAAGCCATCCTATACCCAGAAGGAAACTTTGATCCCTACTAGGCTAATAATTCTTACCCTATTTAATATAAAATACAGAACCAACACTGTTTTGCCAATTTACCAGCTAGAATCATTTCAGTGTCTTTCAGTGTCAGTGTTTTGAAAGACTCTGAAGTCCATATGCACTCTTTCATGAAATGTTCATAGCCAGTTTTGATTTTGAAATCGTTGACAATAATTCGGTATTTGCCAATGTTTAGTATATACAGGGTTACACTTTCATATGCACTTTGTTGCCTTTTGACTCATTTACTGTGAGGTCCAAGCCTCCTTCTGGAAGCAGTGGTGCTTCATCCAGTTAGTTCATCTGTGTAAGGCTGCCTTTCTTTGTTTTAATCAAAACAATTCACTAGGTTCTGACAGCCATTAAATATCCAGCAGAGGCAGTGTTTATAGTTCTGTTATTAAACAGTAACCATGTCTCTGTCATAACAAATCATAATGAGATGTGTATTATAATTTTCCCGCATGAAGAATGTGCAGAACTCTATTGTAAGTACTTTGGATTTATGTTACCAGCTAAATATACAGTCCAGTCAGGATAATGTCCCATCATTACTTTAACCACTTTGAGCAGAAAAAGGTTTGTGAAATACTGCAGAGGACATTATGTATTGCATTAATGGCGCAACCCTTGCATTAAGTTATATAATCATGCTCAACATTAGCAAGGACTGTGCAGTTCTGTAAATCCCCCATTAGGACATACAGAACAGAACCAAAGCAGGGTGTAGTTGGTGTGGTACTGTGGAGGTAAAGTGTTTTCCAGCACCACACAGCAGCATGGCTGAGTTACCACCAGCTGATTGCATGCTCCATTATTGTAGCCATTTCATTATTCATGCTATTCTTGTGAAAGTTGGTATAGATTTTTACCAGTATGGTCGACTGGCACAACTTATTTTTGATGTGCTTTGATTGTTAATACATGCTTTTTGCATAACAACAAATGTTACGGACCTCTGTGGATGCTACATAATGAATTCCTTTAAGTTGTGCCAAGTTTGCATTTGTAATTTTAAAAAATTAAAAAATGCCATTGATAAACAGTGCAGGTGAGAGCTGGACATCAAGTGAAAGCTGTCAGTGGTCAGGGTTGACCATTTCTCTGTTCTGTTGTGGCCCCGCTCCCTTCCAGGTATCATGGCTGGATCCAACCGATCAGGTGACCTGCGGGACGCCCAGAAGTCCATCCCTATTGGAACCATCCTTGCCATTGCCACCACCTCCATCATCTGTATCCTGAAACCTTTTACCATGACACTGATTCCAGAAAGTCTTGTCACAGAGCCACAGCTGTTGACTCAGCAATTGTAGATCTAGTTTAATAGTCGCCTCACTAGTTTCTAGTGTACATTCTGCACATCAGAACCAGGTTGTACACCCAGTTTGTTGCCAGACATCAGTGCACCAGCAAGAGAAGACTGGTTAATGTTACTTAGAGTCCAAATTTAGTTACAGAAACTGAACACAATGGAGGCTTAAAATGGTTTGAGGCTTCACTCTGTTACCAGATTTATAGATGCAAAGGGATTTATTTGGTTCAGAACCCTTTAGACCAAAGACCCAATACAACATGCTTTAGTATCACGACAGCACTAGCACAGCTGATACCACCAGTCAGAGTTTAGGTACTTAGCTCTCAGACAGTTAAGATGTACACAGTGATCTCTTAGAAGCTTTACAGCAACAGCTAATAACAGGAAGTCTTTGTTGATGAATTCCCTGGACTCTTTCCTGAACAGCGTTTCCCAGACGTTACCTGTGTGGTGCTGTTTGGTGCCTGCATTGAGGGCGTGCTGCTCCGAGACAAGTAAGAGTTGCACACAAAAATTGCATGTTGCAGACAAGTGTATAGCATGAAATATGCTAAATGGACAAAAATTTAAAGCATGTTTTTGCCAAAGAGGAACTGGAAGAAAAAATGCATACTGTGTATCATTTAGTGTCTGGCCTCCCCTTCTTTCCTCTTTTTATTTAGTATAATCTCTTGAGAGTAGATGGAGAAAATTATCCGGGTTATTTACTTGCAAGTGTTGAGCATTAGTTGATATTTGGGTAGCCACAATGTGGCCTCATTACAGTAGAGAAAGGGGCTCAGATTAAATGGTTTTCAGGCTGGGTTTTGCTTTAATGTGATGTGAAAAGGCCACTGTATGCCCTCAAATACCAGATAAAAAGTAGATCCCTGTTTTTCATATAGCACAATCATGGAGGGCTCGATCATAATTCTGTCAGCAAGTACAACATAGTACAAGCACACTTACTCATACTAGCTATTAGTAAATGCTAAGTTTTGTAACATTTATACATTTTAAAGTAATTTACACTTCGTATTTTTTAAAGCTTCAATGTTTAATTTAAAACCCCAGTTCCCGCATGTAATGTGTCACCCACATGTCGTCCTGCTTTGATTTGATTGAAGCTATATTTAACACTTTCAAATTAATTGTCTGGGCAGTGTGTGACAGATAACCAGCAAGATTTTTTTTATCTATATTTAAAGGTCTTAAAATTATTATTAACATAAATAATGTTAATAACATTATTTTCTGTTATGGAGGGCTGTGAAATTTGCTTTTTTTAAGTGAAACTGAAAAATGTTTGATGTTATGCCCAGGTTTGGTGACTCAGTCAAAGGGAACCTTGTAATCGGTACGCTGTCTTGGCCGTCACCTTGGGTGATTGTCATTGGCTCGTTCTTCTCCTGCTGTGGGGCGGGGCTGCAGAGTTTGACCGGCGCCCCGCGTCTGTTGCAGGCCATCGCACGAGATGGCATTGTACCTTTCTTACAGGTCAGACACACACACAGACACACACACACGTACTGTTCTCTCTCCTTTCTCTCTCTCTCTCTTATCAGACACACAAACACACACACAAATATGTTCTCTTCAGTTTTTTAGTCGTCTTTCAACACATCTTTTGTCTTGTACTTATCTCTTTTTCCAAATTTTCTTTGTGTCGCCCTGCATGCATGTTGTATGTATGCATGTTATATATTTTGTGTGTGTGTGTTTGTGTGTGTGTGTTTAGGTGTTTGGCCATGGCAAGGCCAACGGGGAACCTACCTGGGCTCTGCTGCTGACTGCTGGGATTTGTGAGATCGGTATACTCATTGCCTCCCTGGACGCTGTGGCTCCTATCCTCTCCATGTCAGTATCTCATTACACACTGTTTGATGCTAATGACAAACACTGCATGTGCACATCTCTCCATCAAATAGACTCACCAGGAAAATCCAGACAAACACTACGATCCCTTATTGATTTCACTTTTTAAAGTCATTTAGATGATGCAGGGTGGATGGAGATGATGATGGAGTGATAGGTTTATAGAAAGAATCAGCTCTGATACAACGGATTGAACAGCAGGAAGTGCAACACATTAAGAAGATGCTCCTAATGCCCCGTCGACCTTGTTAGACATCAGTTTCACAGCGTCGTTGGCACAGTGTCTGATCCCGTTGTTGTTTTGCATTCCTCATTTTAGCCAGATAATGTACCCTGAGACCCATGCATGAGCAGCACACAGAAGCACTGAAAGCTTTAATGGAACTTAGAGTTGCCTCATTCACATGCTGAGTGTCCTTTGGTCCTTCTGTCTTCCTCTCCCAGGTTTTTCCTCATGTGCTACCTGTTTGTCAACCTGGCCTGTGCGGTTCAGACCCTGCTGCGCACACCCAACTGGAGACCCCGCTTCAAATACTACCACTGGTGAGTCAACAGATGACTGAAATGTCTTTTTTTCACTGGATAACATTTTCCTTCTGCGCAAACAGACCGTTTGTCTTCGCAATGCAGTCTTGATTGAAACACTGTGGTTTTAGCACTTCATCAGGCTCTCAGGGTTGTTGCTGTTTCAGTGGCTGAGGTTTTCCCTATGGAGATTCTCAGATGTAAGAATGATGCATCACATTCAACTGTGTGTCTTGTGACACTAAACACACCATCATGTTCAAATTGTAAGACTGTTCTCCTGCTGGAGTTCATTCTCTTCAAGAGCACTTTGGAATGTTGTCCTCCACAACTAAACAGTAATTGACTTATTGGATTTTAACTCAGTTGTTTGTTTGTTGTCATTTTTTCCAAATCCTCTGGCATGGAATCACAAGTTAGAGGATTGTGGAGTTTGCCTGGATGCAACTTTGTCTGTGACTCTTGGTCGAAGCAGCCTTCTAAAGCTGTGTTCTCTGTCATGGATGTCATGTTGGCACACAGTGGCCTGACTGACTGCCAGAACTGTGGTGTGTCTGTCCTGCCTAACAAGATTTGGCTGGAGGCTGGCAGTAAGCAGCGACCTGCTGATTTTGACCTGTGTGTCTTTTCTAATGGGCGGCAACTCTACTGGCCATACACACACACGGAATGTAAACACACACACCCACTCAACATGTGCACATGCAACGTAAATCCACACAGCATGAAGTGCGCGTGCACGAACATGCGCGCGCACACTGTTCAGTGTAGGCCAAAAAGTTCCGTGTAAAACAAATTCTAGCGTGATGAGGGTATTTACTGGGATTAGTTCCACACGACCGTTAGAGGACAATACAGCACGGCACTATTGTTAGCAGTGGCTTTCACCGCTTTTACCCAGGGTTCACTTGTCAAGCCTCTCAGTTCTCTGTTTCTGAACCGGTGTCATTGTTTCAGCAAGATCGTGCCTGAAATGGTAGTTCTGCAAATAGATGACCATGCAGGTGCTGAAGTTTGAAAGCACCAGGAGTAACAACTTTTTTGATAATAGTGTTGAAAGCGTGTGTGTTTTCTCCCACAGGGCCCTGTCCTTTCTGGGAATGAGCTTGTGTCTCTCTCTCATGTTCATCTCTTCCTGGTACTATGCTATTGTGGCCATGGCTATCGCAGGCTGCATCTACAAATACATTGAGTACCGAGGGTAAGAATGCTTTTGTGTGCATGAATTTCTGTACTGTACATATATAAGGAAAATGGAGTGAAAGGTGAATAAGGGAGAATGTACTGTAAACTAATAAATTGTGGGATAGACACATACCCTAACAGATAGCCTAACATTTACGGTATTGGAGAGTTTAAAAATACTGAGTTGTGATCAGAAAATATCACTTTAGTACAGAAATGGCCCAAGTTTGTTAGCTCTTCTTTCAGGTAAAAACACTTATCTCCAAAAATGCTCAAATGTGCCATTTGAGTATTTATTGATTATTCATTTTTCCTTCACCAGGGCAGAGAAGGAGTGGGGTGATGGCATCCGCGGCTTGTCTCTTAACGCCGCCCGCTACGCTCTCATTCGCCTTGAGGAGGCACCACCACACACCAAGAACTG
>OMLF01057710.1:67233-82331 GCA_900302615.1 Holocentrus rufus | reverse complement strand
TCATCTCTTCCTGGTACTATGCTATTGTGGCCATGGCTATCGCAGGCTGCATCTACAAATACATTGAATACCGAGGGTAAGAAGGCTTTTGTGTGCATGGATTTCTTAAATGGCTTAAAACTGTACATATACAAGGAAAATGGAATGAAAGGTGAATAAGGGAGAATGTACTGTAAACTAATAAATTGTGGGATAGACACATACCCTAACAGATACCCTAACATTTACAGTAATTGGAGAGTTTAAAAATAGTTATGATCAGAAAATATCACTTAGATACAGAAATGGTCCAAGTTTGTTAGCTCTTCTTTCAGGTAAAAACACGTATCTCCAAAAATGCTCAAATGTGTCATTTGAGTATTTATTGATTATTCATTTCTGGCCTGTGACTCATCCTTTGATTCATCCTCAATGGTTCATTTTTCCTTCACCAGGGCAGAGAAGGAGTGGGGTGATGGCATCCGCGGCCTGTCTCTTAACGCCGCCCGCTACGCTCTCATTCGCCTTGAGGAGGCACCACCACACACCAAGAACTGGAGGTGTGTATATGTGTGTGTGTGTTTATGTGTGTGGTTATAGTTAAATTGCATCAAGTACATCAATAAATCAAGTACATTCATAGTATTCAAAAAAAAAAAAAAATCTAATGCCATCTTGGCTTGTAGTAACTTTGGAAATGTGGATGCTGACATGGAAACAAGTGCCACCTGTCACTGTTTGGGGACAAAAAAGGGACAGAGAGACAGAAATAGACACAAAGAGTGATTTTGATTAATCTCTTGGTGTTCTACCTAATCTGGCAGACAGGGTTGATAAGCCCTTGTATATAGGTCCACAAAACCTTACACACCCCCAAACCGCTCACTGCAGTTTGATTTAGTTTTTTAACTTGCTCTTGATATTCTTCTCATGGATGTGATGTTTCATGTTTTGCTTTGTTGATTTTTTTTTAGTTATTTACTTTGTTTTGTGTGGAGATTTAGTTCCCATTCAACTCTTTTGGTGTTAATTCCTTTGTGTTAAAGAAATGTTGACTGGAACGGCTCTAATTCAGCTTCACTTCAATGTCTTCCTGTGCAGTATTCACTGATTTATCTTAACTTTATGAGCGAACACTGATTTACTGCTTCTGTTCTGAATGTAGCAGATGGTCAACAAGCTCTAGTATTTTCTTATTCTTTCTTTTCAGTCCTCTTTCTTTTGAGCACTAGCTAACAGACATACAATACTAATTAATCCCCTAGTTGTGGTGCCCTCGCTGGATTATAGCAATTGTTTGAGGAACTAAATACACTTTTATTCATTTCAGTGTTTAAAAAAAAAAGATTACCAGTAGGTTAAAGGTGTTATCTGCTCTCCTTCATCTCCCAGAAATGCAATGCAATGCAGTGAAAATTGAAATTATTCTCCACTGTGTACACCACCCCACATTATTCCTAAGGATAAAGGTTGAAAAGTTATGGCTAGACTACATAAAAAAATGTGGTTTGAATAGACCACTGTAGGCATGTAAAGGCGTGACTTCAAGATAGTAAATTCAGATCGATCATCATAAAAATAATCTGTAAACCCTCTGTTGTTCTTTACCTTGCAAAGCAATGAAATACAAATCTACACCTCGTCTCCTCTCTGTTTCTTCATCGTATTCAGGCCGCAGTTGTTGGTGCTCCTGAACATGGACGCAGACTTAGCGGTCAAACACCCTCGACTGCTGTCCTTCACCACCCAGCTGAAGGCAGGGAAAGGCCTGACTATTGTGGCAAATGTCCTGGAGGGAACCTATCTCACCAAGGACGCAGAGGCCAAGAAGGCTGAGCAGGTGTAGTGGAAATACACACACACACACACACACACACACACACACATGAGAGCAGACGACACACGCAGGATGTCCCAGGTCTAACATGCTTTCCTTTTGAGTTAAATCACTTCTTTCCACTCCTCAAGCAAGGCTCTGTCATACCTAAAAAGTGATTTCATGGCCATAGTTGAGATAATTGACAATCTTGTTTTTTGCTGCCTCACAATTTTGCCACACGATTGCAGAGAAGTTTTTGGGCACAATAAAAAAAACTGATTGAAATGATTCCAACAATGCCGAACCATCTTCTGGGGCACTGTTCAGAGTTCAGAGCTGGAACAACAAACAGACCTGTTGAGAGAGGCTAATGTCAAACAGGATTATGAGAGCTGAATTTTAGACTCAATCTGCCACCTACTGGCAACATTGAGAAACTCACCACCTGGAACATTTCATCCTCCTATACAAAAGGATTTGACTATGCCCTCAAAAGAAATTTGAGTGGATTATTTCATGTTAACATGTAATCATCTACAGAATCTCCAGCAATTCCAGATTACATGGATTCATGCAGGCCTGTTACTGTACATTGTCTTAAACCAGAAACATTGTAGTTATTTAGAAGTTTTCAAATGAGTGTTGACTGTTAAATTTTAAATTTAAGGAAATGCTCAAGCAAGGTGCAGTGCTGCCCTTGTTAAACAGTGTATCCATGCAAATGAGTAGCCTTGGCTCTTTTGTCTACAAAGAAATCTTTTTTTCCCCAAAGTAAACACAGTGCTGTATGGCCATGTAATGTAACAGTTTTTATTCCTGTCCTCCTCTGTCACCTTTGCCTTTCCCAGAACATCAAGGCAGCCATGACAGCAGAGCGTACCAAAGGTTTCTGCCATGTTGTGGTGTCCTCCAACCTGAGAGACGGCTTCTCCCACCTCATCCAGTCTGCGGGGCTGGGAGGCATGAAGCATAACTCCGTCCTGATGGCCTGGCCTGGAACCTGGAAGCAGTCCAATGACCCACAATCCTGGAAGAACTTCATAGGTATCAAAATACTCCCCCAGAGGAACATCATGGAGAACCATATCAGAATACAATAAAATACAATACAGTCCGATTCCCTGGGGACTTTGAGAAGTGAAACAGAGAGAAAATCATGCTGCATGTAATAAATCCTATCTGACACTTACAAAATCTTCCCTTTGCTATAGCAGTTATTTAATGACTGATGAACAGCCTACATTAACCCTGGCTCTCATAGACTCTCTCTGCGTGTTCCTGTCTCCATCCAGAGACTGTGCGGGAGACCACGTCGGCCCATCAGGCCTTGCTGGTGGCTAAGAATGTGGACAGCTTCCCCACCAACCAGGACCGCCTGGGGGAGGGCACCATCGACGTGTGGTGGGTGGTTCACGATGGAGGCATGCTGATGCTGCTGCCCTTCCTGCTGCGACAGCACAAGGTGGGTCAGAGTGTGCAGAAAAGTGTGTGTAAGTCTGTCTTGTGTCTCAGCATAACAAAACATATGGTGGTACAACATATAAGGATGCTTGACTAAACATCATAGACAGACATCTATATCAATATCTATTTTGTCTTTTTTGTATTTACATTTGATTCATTGAAATATTCTCACCCAGAGTGGCAGTGAATGCACCCACCCTTCCCACAGTCCCTCACCTGGCCCCTCTTCTCACCAATCCATCCGCTCTTCTGCCTTCTGCCTGCTTTTTTTGCACACTTGCCATACCAACCAACACCCCTCTTTTTCCCTCCTCCAGGTCTGGAGGAAGTGCAAGATGCGTATTTTCACCGTGGCCCAAATGGACGACAACAGCATCCAGATGAAGAAAGACCTCCAGATGTTCCTATACCACCTACGACTGGACGCAGAGGTGGAGGTGGTGGAGATGGTGAGAGTCTGTTTTGTCGAATAGCACCTGGGATGTGGATGAAACTTGCTGGACAGATAGTCCTTGGACCCAGATTTAATGGATTGGATTTTAGTGCTGATCTGGCTCTGGAATTCTCACCATTGATTATCATTTTAAGCCATAACTACCATGCTGCATTCATTGGCTGGTAGGAAAGTCTAACATTCACGGTTTCAAAGTCAGCTGCTTTGGGAGGCCAAACAATAAACAAAGAAACTCTGCTTTAGGCTCCAGCTTTGCAAGTTGGAGAATTCTTCACTATTGGCAGAGGTGGGCAGATTCGAGAGTCTCCTCTTGTTCCAGAATATCATTGATTCCAGTGTGTTTCTCCCCTCCTCTGCAGCATGACAGTGACATCTCAGCCTTCACCTATGAGAAGACGCTGGTGATGGAGCAGCGGTCTCAGATGCTGAAGCAGATGCAGCTGTCCAGGACAGAGAGGGAGAGAGAGGTATCAAACACTTTGTCCACCTTAACACGTCCTTATGCTCACAGTCCCTTCGCCTTCTTTGTTGCATTGTTGTTCAGCATGAATGAAAAACTGGATTTTTATGGTTACTGTTTCTCAGATTAGATCTTGGTAAGGTTAGGTGACATAAAGACTGAATGTCGCTGAATGTCGTTGATTCTTCTTTGTGTGTAATGTATGCTTGGTGTACATATCAGAGCTGATTCACATTCTTTGATATGATGATCTGATTATATGTAAAATGTCACAGGAAACTAGAAACTTTGGCTTGAGTCCACAGATTATGCTGCAGAGAGCTTAATGGCAAAATGATCTAAGTAATCTCTGAGGAACTTCTGCGTTGTATGACAATTGGCCCCTTTTCCTGTCCATCTGCCAATGCCTGTCTGGGCCACGTGCCCCACTCAGATTCAGAGTATCACTGATGAATCGCGTAGCTCGATCCGGAGGAAGAACCAGGGCGGTGCCCATGGCGCGAGCCCCAGCCGGCAGTCCTCACAGATGGAGGACACTCAGGAGGACGAGGTAGCCCAGTTGTCAACCCATTGTCCCTCGCTGTCAGACACAGGCTTGGCTTCACAAAGCTGGATCTTTGGTTATGGTTACCCATGTCATTCAAATGTGACTTCAGTTATCTGTTTCAAATGACAGATGTGGAACTATAAATTTAGATTTTAGTCCCATTTCTGTCAGATCTCCAAAACCAGATGTGGAAGCAGTCAGACTTGGATTGTGATCTTGTTTTCAGTCCAAATGTGGACATGCAGTGATGAGATTGTAATAAATTCGATGTCTAAAATCAGAAGCATTGCATTGAAATGATATGTGTAACCAAAGCCATTGAGTAGGCGTACTAATCACGGATCATGTCTGAAATTATTTTTTGTTTTTGTTATTAGTATGTTGTTACTTTTTGTCTTTTTTTTGTTTATGTATTTATTTGTTTTTTCAGGGTGATAAATTTGATTTATAAATTTTACAATTTCAGAATTTAAGGCAGTTAAGAACGTCTTTTACAGTGTATGATAGGTGAGAGGCTCTGTGTCTGTGTATCAAAGCCAGGGCTCAAAAATTAGATCCTCTCAGTTAAATGTGTTGAATGTGCATTTACTGAAGTGCTGATTCCATTTCTACTGTTGAGTGCAGCTGTTATATTTTTACAACCAAGCAAAATGAAAAATGTTTTCAGTGGATAATCCACTGTGTTTTTCTACACTGTACAATAGCCTAAGGTTTTCCTTACTAAGATGTAGCTCAGGGCTGATTCAGCACCTTTTTTTCCAAAGTTTTCTGACTTTTGGAAACCCTGCAGTATCAGGGATAGTGCTGCTCCAGAGGAGCTCCAGCTGACCTAAAACCAGTTAGTCTGTTGAGGAACGCACCAGTGTGAAACCATAGTTAGCCTAGGACTAAGATCCAGTTATTCTAGGATTGAAAAGGTTGTTGAATGCTGTTAGTCGGTGGGGTAAAGGCAGTCTGAAGCAGGTTCATGGACAGCCAAGAGAGAGGAGCTGGTTTAGGGTCACTAATGGGATCCATCTTCTGCATCTGACATTATAATTTCAAACTGGTCCAAGAGCAGTGCTACTTACTGTACAGTCATTTGGAGCTGCTTTGTGAATACCTGCCCGTCCATCCTTGAACTGTAGCCCGACCCGTCCATTACCACGTACAGTACATCCCCTAATGTCTGAGAAGAAAGAGCGCACAGTATTGTTATAAAAACTGAAATTGTTTGGTGACAACTCAAAATATGTTGATCATATAACATGTCATTGACTGTGTGTTGAAGTTGTATTGGCAAACCATAACTTAACCATAACTATTTGAATTGTGGTGATGCTGTACACCGCACTCATCTGATACTTAAATCAATCTATAAGATTTATTTACAGCAACTATTTGACCGTGGACTTGTGCCTTTTGCTCCTTCTGATATGACAATACTGTCCTCTCCTTTGTTTCCCCTTCTAATGCAACCACAGTCACCAACTTGATGACCCTTCATCAGCAAGTCTCGCACTCACTTACATAAGCAAAGTCACTGTTGATGCTGATAAAGTAACAATACTCATGCTTAAAAAAAACAATACTCAAATGAAGCCTGTTTTTGTGGATTATACTTTAAAGCATGTTTTCTGTTAGACACTTGATTGTGAGATACCATACAGAGACCATCAGTGTTTTATATCAGTTTTATATCAGTGTTTTATAGCTAGTTTTATAGCTGTAGCTAATTAGAGCTGCCAGCATATTTAATATTTTTCCTGTTGTTTTTTTAAGTGTCATGTTTTTTTGCTTTACTGGTTGAAAAGCCAGGAACCTGACCTGGAACTTATGAAATTCAACATTTTAATCAGGATTAGATATCAGGAATAGATATTGCAGTATAGACTCAGAGGGTGGATGACATGCAGCTCATGTACCTTAAACTGTTCATTTCACTAGTAAAACCTTCATTTTTCTTTCTTTAAAAATAAATTCACATGGGAACACTTTTCTTTCAGCAGTGGCCTGATACCTTTAAGCCTCTGTGCTGGGTCATAGATCCCAGTATCCATTTCTTCATGATGGCAGATTTTATTAATAGAAAAATATAGTGCATTCATATTATTTGTCATTGACTGTGGCTGTGAGACTGTGGAAGTTGTATTGAGTAGCATGGATACAGGGGCAGAGATGGAACAAAGTTCATTTTAAATTCAGTAATGAACCCAAACAGTGTTCAATTCAATTAATGAAACCTGGGGAAACTTATTCCTACTCTGTCCCTGCTCCAAAGTACATATGCCATTGTTGTAGTAATGTATTGGGATTTCCTCGAAGAGCATGTGTTATCATGTTTGCTGTCCCTGTATCCATTTTGAACTCTTTTGGTTTCCTTCCCATTGTGCTTCATTCCCACCACCGCTGCTCCTTTTGTTTTTTTGTTTTTTTGTTGATCAGCCAAAACTTGTGTTTAGCAAAAGCCTTCCCAGATGAGCGCTGTCCTGTGTTGCACATTGTGTTTTGTGTTTTTTGTGGTCTATGTGTCAGTATAAATGACTGTCTTTAATATTCCTGGTGGTTGTTGAACTGTTCAGCCAGGTTTTTACCATTCATATCATTCCGTAGCATGGCTGACATGTTTTCTCCCATACAACTTGTCATAGGAAAGCACTTGTCCTCCCTCCTTGGTGGTTTGTACTCTCCAATACTTGTTGTCTCCCTCGTCAGTCTTTTTCTACACCAATCTGTGCACCACTTATTCTCATTTCTGATCTCACTTCCCACCACCAATCATCAGTTTTTCTCATTCCCTTCGATTTCTCAATCTCCTCTGTCTCCCATCATCTTTGACTCTGCCATCTTCTCAAATCTTTATTTTACACCAGAACCTTTTCACTGCCCTTTGTTATACCACCTTCACCTGTTTATCTCTCTTTCTCCCTCTCTTCTATCCCTTAATCACCTTTGCGTTCACCTCTTTCTCCCCTCTAAAACTTTTCCCGGTTCATCTTTAAATCTGCTCACCCACTCTCAGCATCTCTCACTCTTCCTCTCTCATTCCTCCGCTCACCACATCTCTCCGTCCTCTCCAGGCCCAGCTCATCCACGACAGGAACACGGCGTCTCACGCCACGCTGAACGACAAGGCGGACACCGGGCCCGAACGGGTCCACATGACCTGGACCAAGGAGAAGCTCTTCACGGAGCGCATCCGGAACCGCGAGCCCAACGCCAACGTGGCCGTACGCGACCTGTTTAACATGAAACCGTAAGTTGACGCCCCTCGACGCCACCCCGACCAGCCTACGTGTGTGTAGTTTATGGAGCAAGGGCAAAAATGAAGGAACAACATGATGATAGTGTTTATTCTCCAGGGTAGTTCTATAACTGCAAGGTCCATCCCCAAAATGGAGGAGTGTCACCGTGATTGTGTTACCTCTGAAAAAGCCCCAAATACTGTGAGGGTGGTGATGATAAAAGAACACAATGTTGCATGTGCCTTGTGAGAGACATTTGCACCATTTTGAAATGTCACAATTTCATCCAATCAGAATACAGACAAGAAGGATTTAAAGAGCAGACCAATTCAGTGTTACCTCTTTCAAACTGTTTGTCAAAATGGTGCAAAATTCTCTGTGCAGGAGGACAGCATGTGTAGTCGTAGTGTGTAATCATAGTACTGTGCACACCCAGAGCCTGACAGGGTGAAATGGGACATCTGCCTGCATGGTGTGTGCATTCAGGCTGCATCAGGTGTGTGTGTGTGTTTGTTTACGTGTGTGTATACTTTGAGCCATTTGAGTCACAGTGCATGGCCGCACCACGCAGACCACACGCACACCATTTTTACCATGTGGACTAACAACTTGTCATCCCATACTGTCCATACTGTCAGTGTGTGGAGTTCATCATGTGTGTCCCCTAATGATGCAATCCAAATATATATTGGCTTGTAAAACTTTTCAATTCATGTAAATCACTGTAAACACAAAACAGTCTTCATAACACTCAGAGGACAGGAAGAAATGGAGGAAATTTCTCACCCTACACATCATATGGCTCCATGCCAGATGACGGTTGCTTTCTGGGGTCACCCTTGGGTGTGCTGGTGAGCCGTTTGGGACAGTTGGTGGCATGCAGTGCGGTGGAGAGCGCTGGAGAGCTGGCGTAGAAGCATCTAAGCCTGTTTCTGTTGTTCTGTCCCGTTTTTCTCCTTCTAGAGAGTGGGAGAGTCTGTAAGTCACATTTCTCTTTGCCCTAGGCTGTATGTGTGTATTCTGTGTCTGTGGTTGCGACTCTAGTTTTGTTCCATGTCCTCCATTTTTTTGTGTGCTCCTGCCTCTGTGCGCGTGCATGTGTGTGTATTTGCATGTGTGTGTGCGCATACAAGCATGTGCTTCCTGTTTTGCCATCATTCGTATGATGGAAGAGCCTCGGATGGTTTGATTTGCATGTAATCATGACATCATTTAATGTGTGACCAAATTTGTGCTTTCCATCCATTAACCTTTATCAAAGTGATTCTCAAACAAGCAAATGCTCAGCTGGTTCTGTTTTGGGAAGCAGACAAAATCTGTCAAATTCATTTGCAGCTGATGTTGGTCTGTGCCATGGCCTTTTAAAAGATAAATGTTTTTGAGTAAAATGGAAAGCAGAAGTTTTGTGCAAGTGCCTTGTTTTGTTTGCCTCATTTTAATTTAGCTTCTGGTTGTTGACATGTCATGTGCTTTGTTTGCTTTAATGCCATGTGTTGCAGCTCTGTGAAGGTGATGATACAGAGGCAGCATTTTAAGGGAAAGGAGTTTGAAGTTGCTCTCTTTGGCAATAACACTAAACAAAATTCCATATGTATTGCATATGTACTGTATAAATGGAGGATAACAAGCTATAATGGAAAACTACTGATTAATTTATTTGGAAAAAGAAATTGCATATCTACTCCGTCATTAAATGCTGCCTCTACAGTATCTCATGACCTCAGGAGTTAGTTTGTTCATTTGAAATTCAAAATGCATTAGTCCCATAAGCATGACCTGCGATGCCTCTGTTCTCACATTTGTGTTTGAGGCTGATGATCTGTCTGCTGAAAAAAACAAAACAGAAATTTGCCCTGGAAGAAAAATCAGTAGATAAACATAATTGATTTTTCAACTGGTGAACGTGCTTTATTTGCAAGTACACAGTGCACTAGTTATATTGTTTTTAAAGAAGTCAGAAAATTTGGATTGTGAGGCGAACTTCAGCAAAGAGTTGCCAAAAAAGTTGAAATTTTTGAAAGGATTATGTGCTTATTATTATTTTCTTTGCTAACCATACATTTAGTCTTGTTTTTAATGTTATAACAATGACAGCACTGGTCTCATATTCAATGAGAACATGCTAGGAGCCAGTTAGTGCTATAGTTGCTCCCCAGCTTGTCTTCTACACTGTGGGGGGAAATGTAGAACCAGTGATTTTTAGGGCTTAGTCAAGAATAGTTTCCCCTATCAGGTATTTTCTTACTATAAGCTTCATGTCATACCAGGAACCAGTCTAATGTCCGTCGGATGCACACAGCAGTCAAGTTGAACGAGGTGGTAGTCAACAAGTCCCAGGGAGCTCACCTGGTTCTGCTCAATATGCCCGGACCACCTAAGAACAGAGGAGGAGATGAAAACTGTATCCTTTACTCACCATCATACCAGTCCAAGTCAAGTGTGATGTGTTAATAATGATCTATTGAACTGCCACATGTATAACAGCACGATAACTGCATTTTGTCACTGTATTTCAGTACCTTGTGCTCAGTAACACCTTGACTCCTCTGCTCTCAGACATGGAGTTCCTGGAGGTTCTCCTCGAGGGTCTGAACCGGGTGCTTCTGGTCCGAGGTGGTGGCCGCGAGGTCATCACCATCTACTCTTAAGAAAACAAAACAAAAAAAACCCTCATGCCCCGCCCTGCACACGAGCAGTTGCCATGAATACTGGTCACCGGGCATTTTCGGGGAAGAAGCCTAATTGGGTTTTATGGAAGGGAGGGTGGGGGGCGGGTTGTTGAAAGGCGGGGCTCGTGATTTGACAGACGGTCTCTAGGACCTCAGGAGGAAGGAGACAGTTGGTGTCTAACCAGCTGACCGGCACAGTGAACAAGACAGAGCGCGCTGTGTGTCCACGCCGGGCCACCGTACCCCAGCCGAGTGGAAGATCAGCATAGAGACACTTTATATTTTTCATTTACTTTTTGCAAATGTTATGTTATATTTTCATATTCTTTCCCTCTTTGTGTTGGTGTTGTCAAGTCATTGACACTCATTATGTAAAGTTAAGCAAAGAAGTGAATGTGTGCTGTTGATATGTACCTCATAGTCTTTAATGTTGTCTGTTGAATTCTACTCTGGGAGGTGCAGAGAAGTTTGTTGGACCTGAGAATAAGATAGATGACAAATCACAGAACAGGTTTAAACTCAGTCTCAAATTTAAAAAAAAAACAATCACCCTATATCAAAGTTCTGTTATATTGTTAGTACTTTGTTTTCAGTGCCAGGATTCAAAACAGAGCTCCTCTCACATGGAGGGAGGGCAGCAGGTCACGGAAAGCTCATTCACAATTTTCAACATCAAATGCAGTTTGGTGATTTGATCTAGTCTGCGTCACCATGAGTACTTAAAGTATCCCGTAGTGGATTTGTAGAAGCTCTTTACTTCAGTCTGAACTCAGTGGGTCTGTGTGTGAACCACAGAAAGGGCGGACGGTCTGAAACATCTTGGTTAGGTCAGAGAGCAGTCCACATCGTTACAGAACTGATCCAATCAGGTGGGTGGATTGATGTCTTTAGTTCAAAGCAGCACCTGTAATTATGTCGTTTCTCTTTGGTTGTTTCGTTGTCAGATGCAGGACAACCTTGGAAAAGCAGCTGTGTGTTTGTGTGTAGGTGTGTGTGTGTGTGTAGCGCGCACACATGTTTGCACAGGTAGTTGAGCTCGGGGCTAATTTGGTGAAGGATAGGCCAAGAGGATTTTGATTGTGCAATAGATGCTGTCCCTGTTGTGTGTTGTCAGACGTATCACTCGCCCCTGAGACACAGACATGGTGGATCACTTTGTGATTGGTTGGTGGGGGCCATTTATATGGATTCTGATATTGGGTATTGATACTTTGTTCAATATTTCCCACCGTCAAGGTGCGCTATCATTGCATTAGGGAAAATAGCCATAGTCAGTAGGATATAGCCCTTTTGAACTTTACAATATGTTATATAAATGCACCTATGTATTTATGGTTTCTGAAATAATGCTAATAGCAATTTGTATTAAGCAGGACTGAGAATGACAATAGGTTTTTTAAATTCACAGGCTGTTTGACAGCATAGGAGAACAAGAGGCAGAAGATTGACAAGTTGTTGACACTCGCTACATCCATAGATTGCCTTTAAAGTTGGCATTCGTGTAATTTTAACATCAAACCACATATACGCAAATTAACACTTGAATTACTGTAATTCAGACTGTTTCCACAACTAAAATGCGAGACAAATTAGCTTGCTTCCATGTGGTTTCCTCCCGTGTTGACTTAGTTAGAGCACTGTTGTCTTTGCACGAGCTACCCCTCAGCACTAATTCAGCATGTACTCTCACTTTGTTCTATTATCTACATACTACAGCGATATGATGCACATTCTACCTGTCAATATACCACTACATCCTTACAGAACCGGAGATAGATACTGATACTTGAGTGGGCTCTCTCTACGGGCTGATTAGGTCATGAAAAGACATTTTGACTGATTTTGATGAGAAAACAATGCAGATAGCAAGCAGTTCCTTTCTATTGAATATTCTTGTTGCTATGGGTTTTTTATATATATATATTTTAACACACACAATGATATTCTTTAGTTTTCGAGTCCCAGACTGAGTAGGTGAATTGTCTTGACCATATATAGGAGAAAAAGTGCCAAAAAGACAAAAAAAAGAAACTGTGGAAGTATTATCTTCACATGGCCATAGTCATTTCTGTAGTACATTTCATCACAGGACACCTTAAGAAAAAAAAATGGGAAGCACAAAATGATGATTTTAATTATGCAAATCCACCACTTCACCACTCCAAAAAAGGCTATGTTGTTTAACTATGTGCGAATTATCTTCCATTCAGAATAATTTCAAAAGTCTGCATAAAAACTGTGCGACTTTTAGGGTGATTTGAACCCTTTACCTTATATGGGCTAAATGCTGCCTGCAAAAAAAAAAAGAAGATAAGAGCGAAAGAAGGAGATTGCATTTAACCCTTTGTACGTCCACAGTTTCTTTTCAGTGTTTTCCTAGCTGTGCAGTATTTTGTAAAACAGTAAGTTGTGTTTTCCTGCTGTCTCTTGTGGGGAAAGATGAACTTCTGTTTTAGAGTCTGTTATGCATTTCTTGTGTTTTATTCTGTTCCTGCCGTACACCTGTGTAACTCTGTAGTTATGGTCTATGTGTTGTTTGTCTAACCGTTTAACATTATAATTGATTTTCTGTTACTTGTAGTGTTAATTTTCAGGCATGGGAGTGTTGTGGTTTTAAGGAAGGGAGGGAGGTGGAGGCGACACGTTTGAAGGGGGCGGCAGTAGTCAGCTTGTTTGCAGATCAGTTTTGTTTGTTTTGTTCCAATCCATCAGAAACACATCTGCAAGACGTAGGACTGAAGACGCCTGGTTACACAATGTCTAAAAAAATTGAATGGACCAGGGTGCAAATGAAGTGTGACTCACCATCATGTATGAAGTTGAAGACATCGGAGTTGTTTTTGTTCTGTTTTGTATTTTAGCCGCCAAAGATAAAATCTTTGACTGTTACAAAACATCAAAATGTGTCTAGTTTTAAGAAGTGGACGATTTGAACCGTTGAAAAGCCGAAACAGTTGTAAAGAGAAATTAATAAATATGTTTTTAAAATTGAAGCTGGGTTACTGATCTGATTAGCAGTAGTGGAGCATAAATAAAAGATAAAATACATAAAACCTTAAAGGACAATTAAAACAGTGAAGGAGGTCAATAGGATTGTCAGCAATGTGTGTTTCACAGCTCTGTGGTTTGAAGTGACTGGAGAATGTTATCTACCTCAAGATGTCACTGAGGCTTGGCTGAAGGAAAAAACTTGTTCAATCGCTTTATCTTTTCTCTGTCAGAACCAATGTTTTCTATGGATCGGTGAATGAAGAAGCCTCTGCGCTGTGAGAGGACCAGTAGAACTCTGTGTGCTTGTGTGTGTGTGTTCCTGGTAAGTCAGTGTACATACCAATGCGGAGTGTGTGTGTGTGCGTGTTCCTGCCGCTGTCCCGTTCTCACAGACTGTAATAGGATGTCACTTGTGGGCACACATATAGAGGAAGGTAGCCCTGTAAGTTATATTTGTGCCTCTCTGAGTAATTAATAAAAGTGCTGAAGTAAACCCAAATTCCTCTGTCTCCTGATTCACTTACTGGAGCTGTAATATCATGTTTATATGTATTTTATTGAATGTATTAGTCACTGACATGATGTATGTGAGTAATTTATTAGTAGTTGTTTCTTATATACTACTATTGTGTTTGTCACTTTTCCATAATAACTCTTTCCCCAAGCCATTATTTACTGTTGGTTCCACTCACTGCAACCACTGCTCATCTCTCCTATATGTTGAGAGCGTAAGACATTGATTGTCAATTAAATTATCAAATCAACTGTTTTTTTAGCTTGCAGTAACCACAAAGAGCTGTTAAAGCAAGAGGATACATTGAAATTTAAATTAAATGATTGTTAAATGAGAGTGTCAGACTATATGCTAACTGGAGGACCTGACAAATAATTACAGCATATTTAGATCAGCCACAGAGGATACGTTTCCATTTATGTGATATTTAATAAAATGCAGCTGTGTAGGCAGCAGTCAGAATGATATGTCACTGTAATAATGGCTGATGGTTGGTACTGCATGTTTCCTGAACTGCTGTACAGAGCATCTCAAACCATTCAGCTGCTCTGAATCTGAATGAAGCCAGCTGTTGGCAGGTTTCAAACTGACCATTAATCCACAACATCAAGAGAACTTCATGAAACTGGTAGCACCCAATCAAATGCAACATTTTTTAATTTTGTTGGAGCTGTCTAATGTGCTATATCATCTATTTGAAGGGCGATTCTACAAAGCCCTGATTGTCAGCAGGGTGGACTGTTTCAGGCCACAATGAAAACAGTCTGTCGTTGTCGGCAGGATTCGAACCTGCGCGGGGAGACCCCAATGGATTTCTAGTCCATCGCCTTAACCACTCGGCCACGACAACTCACACTAGACACCCACCCACCCACACACACACACACACATCTATGTGTAGCATCTCTCATTGTAGCATGTCAGCATTCACCATGGGAAACACAACACTGACATGAAGGTCAATGATGTTATGCATG
>OMLF01057710.1:37724-55224 GCA_900302615.1 Holocentrus rufus | reverse complement strand
ACTTCCACCCTGATGGAAACCCCCTGTGATGAGCTGTCAGGCGTCCTCGCTGGGCGGTGGCATCCCATGGTACATTGCTATTCATACTCCCCTGCAAAGGCCAGTGGACTGTCATCATAAATAAATGTGTTTACAAGCGCCGTGTTACGGATAGCAGCTTCTGCCTTAGTTATGGTGTTAATAGGAGTTTTTATATGTATTTCTCCATGCCATTGATCAGCATTTCTTTCTATGTAAACAAACCCAATATTCTGACAAGGGAAACTGACCCCCGTGTGCAAACTGTAAAACCCAGCGGTGAGCAGGATAGGATGTCTTACATGACATGCAACTGGATATGTGTATATGTCAGTTATCTTTATTTAGTCTTAAATATACCTCATAATCAGAATAGAAGTTAATTTAACAGTGAAGGGCATGTGACGTTTGCATGCCTCAGCTTATAAATATGCATTTTTAAAAATTGATATGCAGTGAATTGAATGGAAATGTTCGTTAGCACTCTGATGAGCCCTCGCACACCAGCTCTGGAAGGCCACCCAAAGGCTCCGCGCTATTTATAACCTCCCTGCAAAGGGCAAGCAGGCGTCATCATAAATGCATGTTCCCATCACTGACGCGATTATGCAACCGCGCTTCCGACCGGTGATGAAGCGCCTCGGTGGCTCGCTGCTGGACTGTTGCGACTTAAAGGGCTAGTTGGCCCAAATTTGCACGTTTCCTCGTGGATAGGAAAAGGGAACTTTTCCTGGGTGTGACATTTGTAGGTCAGAGTTCAGTTACTCCAGCAGTGCTCAGCTTAGGCGAGAATCGAATATAAATGTTTAAAAAGTGTCCTTTAATCTAAAATCCCAGGCCCAGTTGAACTTATAGGATTTGTAGTTTTACATAGGACTAAAGGAATGCTCTCATTTGCATTTTGTCCAAACAAAAACAAACAAAAGTGGGCTATGGCTAAAAGAGTGTTTTCAGTCAGCCTTCCAGGTAGATAAAGGTTCAGTAAAATTTCCCTCTGCTTCTGACAATCTGGATTAAAAATGTAACCACAAGGCTGTTTTATACTCAGCTTTATACTCCAGGCTTTCTAAACCTGAAAGACTGGCCCCAGCCGCTGTCATTTCTTTAGTGCGATTCCCTTTGTATTCATGGGTCTGATGGATTAGGGCCTTTGGGTTGAGCTGCGTTCACGGCGCTCTCGGTTCAGGCAAGTCAACAAGGCGACCCCCTGAAAGAGAGAGTCAAACCCATCGTCGCCGATGGGAGAATGCCACAGACCGAGAGGAGCGGTGCCATTCCCAGGCCTTCTTTCCCACTGCCGGCGCTTGTTTTCCTACCGCGAGTTTCCCACTGGTTCATGTTCATGTTCTCTTGGTTCTCCTCCCCATTAACATGCTAATGACGGCCTGGGAGCGTGCGTATGAATGAGCGAGAGGGAGAGGGAGAGGAAGGGACCGAGAGGCAGCGAGACACACTGAGTAAAAAATAAGGCGGGAGGGGGGAGGATAAAGACCTTCCTGTGAAATTGCCTTTGTCTGTCCGGTGAATGGCTGAACGGGGAGACTCTTTCAGCGTACCTCCACTCTGCGCGGAGAAGTGAGCATTCCTGAAGAAGAGGGGGAAGTGGAGGACACCCCTCACCCCTCATCCTCCGCCAAACGTCCCGCCTTTATTATTCTGTGGTGTTGAACTTGGGGTGGGGTTGGGGGTTTCTTTGGGTGCGAACTGCATAGTTTTATTATGTCTGGGGACAAGAAAGCGGGCGCAGGCTCTCGAGGAATTATTTTGTATTATTAAAACTTTGTGGCTTTTGATGAAGAGCTTGTTTTATTAAAATTAAAAAGGGAAATAGAATAGATACTTTCTGTCACCGGGTCAGTCTGTATTTGTTTTTAACCAGAGCCTCATTATTTTTGTTCAAGTTTTGGATCCCATGATGACAACCTGACTAGTGGGATATTCAGAGTAGACATAAAACAGGACTCCTTGGAATAATTAGAAAAGCTGTTGTGCTCCAAGAGCAGTGAAATGTTTACCCTTTGTCTCTCAAAGTGATGTGATTTCTGGCCAAATATGAGGCTGAATCCAGTCCTACCAGATGAATTATTTCTGCACAACAGCCTGCTGCTCCAAGACATTTTATTGCAACTATGTTTTGATCTCAGTCGGCCCTCTTCGTGTTTTAAACCCTGTGTGTATTGACCTTTAGAGCCCTGCACAGGGTTATGGTAGTTTTGCAGTTTGCATTAAGTATGTTTTTTCCAAGTTCACTTTTAAATTAGGTTGAAGAAACAGTTTAGTTGCTATTGTTCAAAAATATTCAGTTAAAGTTTTGATTTCATCTCAGCTGAACTTGTATTTTGATGGTCATTAACCCTCATGTCAGCATCAAAAGAGAAGCCACATGTCTCAGGAACTGTAGTAGGTGTCAGTAGTATTTTAGTGGCTCACTACTCATTTCTAGATACTATCGCTCTCTCTAAAACTCCATTCTTAACTTAACTAAAAGACTCAAAGTGAAAGTGATATTTAAATATATGAATTTTTGCTTCGTCATGCAGGCAGCAATCATTTAAGTTTTCCTCATTTCAGCACAGTTGTTTTATTTCAGTTCACTAAAATGTTTTCTGTTTTCTGTCAGTGTGACTCGTGGTCACCTTTGCTGCTGATCATCAGCAGTATTATTCATGTTATGACATGCAGCTTATTTAACCATTATGCCTGCTCACTTTTCACCCCAAACCCTCCATAAATATTTGACAGGATCAGACAGTTGTCAAACACACCCAGTCTCCGCTGGTGGTGGTGGTGTATGTGTGTGTGTGTATGTGTGAGTGTGTGTGAGTTTGCATGTTTTGCATCTGTGTGTGAACATTAATGACGTAAGACTGACATGCTAAAACAAAGATAGCTGCACAATCAGTCGGGTTATTGGGAAATCACTTGTGAAATATTCTCCTCTCACACAGACAGTCACAGACAGTCCATAGCTGCTTCTAACTATGCTCTTATTAGTCTTCTCATGCTACATATGTATATTCTATTAGCTTACCAGAGTGGTTGCCTGGTCATGTAGCGGCTTACCAATCAGCATTGCTGGATGTTTGCATCGTGAACGTGATCTGCCTCGGCTTTTCTTTTGCCCTCAGCCGATATTTATCCTGTGTATTCCCAAGGTGAACCTTTTCCATAATGGGCTTGCTCAGACGTCCTGTATGTGCCAGCGTTCAGGAATAGGCCTGCCTGTGTTTCCTAATTGGCCATCAGGGACAGGAGACAAGAGGCAGCTGCAGACATGAGGGCAGGGGAGACGATGTTGCTGTCAGCCGGGGCCTCTGGTCAAGTGACGGTTGGCCTTGTGCTCCCGTTGGGAGCGACATCTTTACTGCGTTCTGGTGTTATTTTTGGGGCATTAATGCACCGTCAGGTAGGACGTCGTGCAGAGGGACAGGAATGATGGCAGACACAGAGAAGACATGCAACATATGATGTGAATTTGTAGTCTTGACCTTCCTATAGGGGACAACAAAGAGTATTTCACCACAAATCATATTATTATTATTGGTAGTAGTAATAGTAGCAGTCGGACTGGAACAAAAGAATATTTTCATTATTGTTTAGATTCATCAATGAACCATTTATTCCATAATGTCTCAAAAATAATGACAATGTAACAGCAGCCAAAATATTTAATTTGTAATGATATGAACTGAGAAAATAAGAATTTCTTAGCATTGTGGTGATCTTAGGGAAGCTGTAATTAGCAAATTTGAACTTGATAACTGAAATGAAGCGATTATTGAAATTATCAATTAATTTTCTGTTGATCTGTCGAAGTAGAGGTGCCTTACATCCAGGCCTAATATATAATCAAGACCTGGTAGTAAACATACAACAAAGAAACAGATTTTACCAACATTTCTTGTTATTCATTAGCTCAGTCTGAAACTTGCGGTAACTTGCATGTTGCTGTTTGAGGGAAGAGGCTCAGGCTGTAACAGGAAGTGTCACTCTGGTCTACCGCAGTCAAGTCTATCTGCACTTCCTGTTGTGTGGATGACAGGTGGACACGATGTGCGTCTGTGTGAGAACGAGGATGCTGCTCTATCGCCTCATCGGCTTGTTAATAAGCGTGTTCAGGAACTGCTGCGGCGTACGAAAAGACTTGAAAATGTGAAAATGGCCCGTCGAGGGAAGCACCCGGTTGTACATTCGCCATGTCTTGAGGATGTTCAGGTTGCTGTTCTGACACGTTCTGATAGGCAGCCAAGATTCATCTGAAAGGTGCAGGCAGAAGTAATGCTGCTTTCACACTGCCTCTGTCCACATGTAGCATGTAGCATGCCAACCTGCCACTGTCATCACACACAGCTGAGAGACACACACACATGCATAGAGATATCTGTTTCACCCACAACACTTCATGTCAAAGCATTTATAAAAAAATTATTATGACATGCAGGAACTTGCTGTTTTACCGCTGACTCACTCTGTGCTCCTGTGCATGAAAATGCAATCTGTTCTACTTTGTTTGTACCTGACTGTGAAAAGGAAGGATGGATGGATGGATAAAATAACACAGGGGCAAAGACCCCTCCCACCACCACCTTTCTCCCATCACTTCATTTCTTAAGTCTCCTCTTGGTTTGGCGCTCATGTTTCTGAAGGGCTCCTGTCTCTCCCGTCCTCCTTGCTCCCGTCACAAAGAGCTTTCCCAGCTTGTTTTCGTGCGCAGCTTAGTCATCGCGCGGGGCCAAGCATGGACATAAACACTCAGCCGTCTTCTAGTGACTCAGCCAGCCAGTCGGTTAGTCAGCCACGGGGATGTGATATGAACACGAAAAGAGCAGGTTGGAGTCTCCCCCTTTAGATATGAACGCTGCTTATCCTGAAAAAGAGGAAAAAAATCACGTCTGCAACCAGCCTGCCAGGCATATCAACCACCCACCCAAATCCACTGCCTCAGCCAACCTGTCAGTCAGCCAGAATGTTGTTGTGTCTATACAGCCTCATCAATCTTGATGCCATTCTGCAGAGAGCAAACGAGTTGGAACTTGTATTAGGACTGGGCAGTATATCAATTTTATATCAATATTGTAACAGGACACAAGGTATCCTCTGGGATTTGGGATATCGTAATATTGTGACATGGCATAGCTGTTGTCTTTTCCTGCTTTTAAAGGCTGCATTACTGTAGAAATAGAGATAAATGTGAGATCAGCTTATGTGGAAAGGATCCACCGCTCCGCTGTCACGGTAGAATAATGAGCGGTGAGATCAGATGGCTGTTGGAAACATCCAGACGGACGGTTTTGCATGCGGTAAAGGGCAAGGTTTATCTCCTCGGCTATTCAAATCCACGCAGGCCACAGCTGCGTCCACTGGCAGCCACAGCAGTTTTCTCAGAAATGAGAGATGTCTGATACACTCCAGTGGTGATGAGTGACCACGGGGCATCTGGTTGTCTCAGCGCGCTCGGTGGTGCGGCATCGTCTCTGCCAGCTTACAGACGTTGTTAGTCGTACATTAGATATGTACATATAATAAAAACAGTAGGATTAGGATTGTTACTACTTCGTATGGTCACCCAGCCAAATGATTAGGCTTATTTGTGAGTGGCCATCCAGCTTGTACCAAGAACTACTAAGGCACACATTGTTGTGAAAAGTGAAAAAGCCTTTAAGTCTTCATCAGGGCAGAAAGTAGATTTAAGTTCAGATGTTATTTTTCTACACAAATCAAAAAACAAAATACTGTGATATAATTGTGATTAATTGTAATGGATTTCTCTACACATTTTTCTATACTATTTCTTTTTCTATATTTTTCTACACATACAAAATATATTGAACTGTAACTTTTTAAAATTTGTGATTTTGTGCCAACTATATAATGGGTATTTCAATCTGCCAACTCAATTTTATACTATACATTCATCTTCTTTGTTACACCTGGTGCTGTTGTATATTGTCATACATGTCAGAAGTCAAGGGGAGGTCAGAGGTCAGATACAGAGCGGCAGCCTGGAGCTGATAGGGATTCACTGATTCACACTAACACAGGGTGGATGTTTGACCCCGGGTCCTAAACCTTTTGTTTGTGCATGTCTGACTGTTCACAGCACTGTCATTGCAGAGGTGCGTTGCATTTTTCACCCTGTTTATCCCAAAGCCCCGAGGCTCCACGCATAAGTGAATCATTGTAATTCTGCCCTATCTGCTGCGTCCAGACTAAAGTTGCTCCAATGAGTAATATCCTCCAAACAAATCTGGAGACAGACAGCCAAATTCAATTTTGGCAGGACCAAATGGTCTCAGAAAGATATGACAGAGAGTATTTAAACTCGTCACGCTGTCTCAAGAGGGAGCAATGTGTCAACAGTTGTTGGAGGTCGACTTGGGTGATTTATATAACAACAGTGTTGATCTCAGTCTCATGTTACTGATTCAGAGCGTCAGGCTGCCGGCACTTCAGACTGTTACGTCCATGTCTCAATAAGCACCAGTGATGGTAAATGGATGGCATTTCCAGCAAAGACTATTTATTAAGACAGGAAGTGCAGTTTCCACTTAGCTGTGGTATCTGTGACCCAGTGAAAATAGGACACCTGTTCAAGAATATTTTTCCATGGTCTTTGATGAGGAGTAGTGGGAAATTAGAAATGGTATTGTTAAAATAGAAACAATATTGATGAACATGTTAAAGAATTACTAATACACTGTTTTGTATTGCAAATCATAAATTAAATCAACTCTTTGCATTAAAATGAACATGAACTGTTTGCATTAAACTGCCAACGCAACCAATGCCACATGTTCACATGTGAAATCCACAAGTTTACAATTTATATGCAGAAGGAAATACATTGGGTGGTTGATTCAAAATGTTGCTAATGCAGCTAACAAGCTAACATCATATCATGTCTAATGGGTGAGCCTGCAGACACACACACTAGAATAGGCAATGTTAATCGAAAGCTTCCGTTTACATGAAGATGTTAGACAGGAAAATAATTACAAATTGAATGATGGATTGTGACTTTGGTTGTTGCTAGCCATTATACGCCGCAAAAATTGTGACTTTATGAACACATGCTAATCAAAAACGGATATTATGATAAGTTTAAAACCACGTAACTAATCGTTGCATGCATTTTGCTTTCCTTTGCATTGCCAAGTAAGTCATCACTATGTGTGCTTTCCTCCTCCCCACCAATGTTTTTTTTTTTTTTTTGCAAACCTTTTCTATTCTGTCTCCCAATTCAGTCTGTCTCCCCACAATTGCCTTCCCCGCTCCTTTTCTCTCCATACATCTCCTCCCATCTCCCTCCTTTCTCCTTTCCCCTCCTTTCCTTCCTTGACCCTGGTGCTGAAAAAAGAAAAGGAGGGGGTTGGCAGTCATCACCATGTCGACAATCCTGCCTCAACCAAGCATCCCTGTTTCTCGCCCCCTTCCCTCCTCCCCTCCTTTTTGCTGAATAAAAGAGGGAAGTTCATCTATAGCTGTCCTCTCCAGAATAGCCCTGACAGTGAGGCGTATAATAGCAGAGCCACGCCGGCACACAGCTGTTCAAAGGGAGCGCCTTTGCCCTGTGGCGGATGAGATTCAATGAAGATGTCTACATCGGTTAGTTTGTGCCTGAAGTCACTCGGCTGCCTGCGTGCCTCAGGACATTAGTGGTTGTTAATGAACGCTTGCTGTCTTTCATCATAGTGTCAACTCATTGTACAAGTGTTTCCCCTCCCATAAGGACTGTATACAGATGCCACGCTGATGTCAGGTCTTGAGGGTCTCCTGGTCACGTGAACTCTTCCCGTGGCTGAGAGGCATGCCTGATGCATGCTGGTACATTGGCTCCCAGCCACAGTGAAGACACACAAGACTTGTCACAGCTTTTTACTGTAAAACTGGAGTCAGGCTTGTGAGGAGAGCTGTGTTGACCTTAAGTCCTGGTGCAGAAATTAAGCTCATTTTAGAATTTTATAAAGCCCTAGATACGTTTTTTTGCTCTGTTGGAGGGATATTGTAGTGTGTTGTGAAGGTTTTTTGTTTATTTATTGCTTCTTTTGTGCTCAGGGTTTTGTATAAGATTTTTAATTTATTACCATTACTTTTTTCCTCCTTTCTCCCTTTGTTATTGTAGCACAAAGAACTGACCCTTTAACCTCCTCAACCTTGCCGGTCACATCGGTGCATTCATCATTACAAATACATGCTGCATGACTGAGCTTTATTCAAATCCATAAGACTTTATTTTAAATTCTAGTGGAGATCTCAAGGTTTCCAAAGATACCAGTTATGTCGTGCTGAATTACAGAGAAATGTGTGTAAAATGATGCACAAGACATGTAGATATTTTCTATTTAATGTAATGCTGCAGCCATAAAACAATGTCATCTTGATCTTGAATATTTCACTCGCTATAAGTGTGATGTGATGTGATGTGAAGCACTGCGGCCTGCAGATACAGAAAATGTATGTGACATCATTGTACAATGTGGAGAACATGTTTTTTTCTAACTTTGAAGCTACTTAAGGGGAAATTTAATGGAAAATCAGAGTTCAGTGAGCTCAATAGATTGAGGACTATAATTTTTCTTAATTTATTCCCCTTGATTGGAAATGTAAGTGTGTATACATATGGCTTGAAATCTCCAGTAGGGCCAACTGTTGATTTAACATTTGAAACATTGTCTGTTATCTTACCTTAAGTCCACATTAGACTCACAAGTCAGGTTCATCATTATGTGGAATGCATGTGTTTCCTTCTGCCTCCTTGTCTTTTCTCTGCCACATCATGCATGCAATATTAGGAATCAACTGAATAACGGTCATGCGTGACTGGTCATGTGCTCTTTATATAGTTTGCGTGTGTGTGTGTGTGTGCCACATTACTCGTGGCTGTGTGTGTAAGGAAAAGGTGGCGATCCAACGGCAGATAACGGAGTCTGTGTTTGTTTGTGTGTGTGTGTCTGTAGGAAGTGGCTCTTAAAGGGGTCAGTAACTAGTCCAGAGTGACCAGTAACCGTCAGTTCTGCAGCCCCTGCAGCATTAGCATGCACAGCACCTTCCTGCCACCTCCTTCATTCACTCCTCAGCAGCCTCGTGTGAAAGATGCCCTTCATGGCCCCCGACAAAAGCCGCCAGAAAAGAAAGGTCGAGTTCACTTCATGTTCCTCAAAGCCTGATTTGTCCCAAATGGCTAACTCCACTCCACGCTCCTCACCTCTGATTGAGATTGACTGTGGCGAAAAGAGCGACCTCTTTTTTCTTCATTGTCTCTGCATTAATCTTTAGTCAGACCTACAGAGAGGCATGGGCAGGAAAACAGAGAGTGAAAGGTGGAGAAGGTGTAAGTTAGAAACAGACTGTTGCTTTAGCTTGTGGATCTAAAGATGGGTGGTTTGAATTAAAGCTGCACTGTGCACAATTTTTATTAGGCCTGGCTATGTGGTTGAGATCAATATCACAATTCTCATGAGGATTAGTATACATCACGATAGGATATTTGTATACAAAATCACATGTTAAATAACAAAATTAATGTTTATCCCATTGAATCTCGCTGAATGATATTGTCAGGTGCGATGTCAAACAAAATTAAAATTTTCAAATAATATTCCTTAAAATATTTCATGCCTAATTTGAACACTTTTTGAATAAAAATTTGCTTGTTAACATTTTTTAAGCAGCAGAATCCTGTGCTCTGATATCCCAAAATCACCAGATCATCAAGATATGATTCTACTGAAGGACAGTAAGCGATAATATTGAATTATCACCCAGCCCTAGCAAAAATACAGCCCTCTTACCAGCTTAAATCACAATGTGAGGCTGCAACAGACAAGAGCGTCCCATCTCCACTTATCTAGAACCTATAGATTTGCACTTATTTGCACAAATTGTATATCATATGAAGCATCACCAACTGGCCAGGTTTTGATGCGTACAACCGTGTTGTATGTGGTTTATTGACTTTACATGACAGGATTTCTGGGTACTGCATCTTACTGCAGCTTACAGCATGGTTGTGAAGTGCAGCTGTAAGGTAAATGTCCACTTATTGTTGTCCAATGAATTCTGATAATGATTGCTGGCGCTGTATTCTGCAGCCACTGTGAGCTGCTCTGTGCTAACCATAATTTATGAGCTCTCTGCCCCTGTGGTTTTGATGGATAAATTAGTGTGGCCAGAGGCTGTCACCAGAAAATTAGAGTAGTCACAGCACCATTTCTGTGGGACAAAGAGTCAATTACCTATATATTATTGACGACAGCTGGTAGCCTCAGTTGCTATTGTTCATTGCAAGTTTACTGCATGTTAGTTGTGTTGTGGCCAATTACTCACACATTGGTGGGCCCTGACAATATTTTTGCCAGCACTGCAAGTAGCTTCAGACGGTCTGACATTTATTCTGCCACACTAATTAATTGGAGAGAATTCACAGGAATAAGCACGGGTGATTTACACAGTCCAACAAGAGCCCACCCCACACATTCATTAGCATGAAAACGAGCCGAACTGCTGCTTGAATCTCTTTAATTTGCCACTTACAGAAACAAGTACGCCAGGGAACGCTTTTCCATTTGACCCACACCTGACCAAGTCATGGGAAGGCTACTCCAACTGTAAAATGCAAATGACATGAAAAGCGGTGTAAATGGCTTCTTTGTGTCGGGGGGGAGACAGCTCTGTCTCTGGCAGCCATGTTTTATTTGTCTCAGTTGTGCATGTTATCGTAAGGGCTGAGAGGGGAAGTGTGCTGATTAGGATGCTGTGTGTGTGTGTGAGAGAGTGATTAAGAGGGCGGGGGCTAGCAGTTCAGCTCAGCAGTTAATTGGACCCTGGAGGACAAGTAGGGGTGCAGGTGGAGGCCTGATCACGCACCCACATCTATAATGGCCTTTGCATATGGTGTGTTTCAACAGCAGCATGGATGTCACTGCCAAAGCACCTAAATGGTGAGCTTTAGGTGACGATATACAGCACTTTTGTTTTTTCAGCGAGATTGTTATTGCAGTAGCTTCTGCTCCAGCATTTGCTGATCAGCATATAACTGGATGCAGCATGTTACAGGTGATAAATGTGAACCATGAACTCCAGTCTGTCATTTCCATTATCCATTATTTCATAACATAAACAAAAACATACACTTCCAAAGTAGTAGTACCATGTTTTTTTAAAACTTTCTTAGAAGTACTATATTTTCATGTAACATGCATGAGTCTGGAACTATTTTCTATAAAGAATACTATAAATTATTTGCATGTAAGTCTGACTGCAGTTACTCGTGCTTATTACCATATGCAGAGGCTGTACTGACATAGCAGCCTGCTGTGACCGCACACCCATCGTTAAAGCCACTCCTTGCTTTTTACCATGTGCTTTTAGTGCATGCATTAGGAAACACGTGGCCAGAGCAAGGCTGAAGCCACTCCTTTGGTTCCTTTGCCTCTCTGCGTAGTAGCCTGCCAGCCAGCCAGTCTGGTGCAGGGGTTAATGGCAGCACTTAAACACATTTAGGAATGCTAAACTCCTTGCAGCTCGAGGGCATTAGCTGGAGGGGGAAAGCCGGCTAAGTGAGACTAATGCTTTTCATCATTCATACTTGCGGGATGTACTGTGTACAACTAATGGACCTGCAGCTACAATACAGACACACTTGTCTAAATGCAAAATGCTGATGTTTTTATCATTCCTTTTAGTGCAGAGTGCCTTTTTCAATAAATACAACAAAAAAAAGCAGGACCTGCATGTGGGTCTTTTTACCTGTCCAGTTAGTCAAACTTGCCTTATTACATAATCAGTATTATATTTGGACATGGCTGATTTTAAGGAAACACTCTCCTCACTTCCTTAACACATCTGACAACAAATATTAGTATTTTTTTAAAAAAAATCTAGACCATTGTCTTTCCACACTGCAGTCACCTACTTCTCTTTCTGTAAAACAAATCTGGATGAAAGCTGCAAGCAAGCAGATTTCACCCACTAAAACCACCTACTGACCCTGTTAACTCCCAAATTCAAACTCAGTACAAACCATGAAGGTGAGGCTCATATACAGTAAAGAGTAGAAGACAGGGGTTTTATGTCTATACTGAGACACAAACTGTTCAAAAGGGCTTGCATCTCAAAACTTGAATTTATTTACATTGAAAGTGTCTTCCTAAATGAAATACAGGGGAAATAAGGCCTGAAGAAAGAGCAGTTTGTCCACGATGTAACCTTTCCCCATGCTAATCCTGGGAGGTCACTTTTCAGTTCCTTTGTTTCGGCAGCAGGAAAGCCAAACATCGCTCTGCCCTTAGAGATTTGTTCATTCATCACTGCTATCAAGGTTGCCATTTACATGCTAATTTCGGAGCGAGCGCACATGCCAGTCACACAATGAAGGCAAATTAGTCAGCAGGAAGCTTGTTCCCTTTGATTTACATCTGACAGGAACGCTATGCTCGCAAGAGATGTCGAGTTTCCCCGCGTCCGTCGCTGCCTCCCTCCTCTTCCTCGCTTTGTAATTGCTTTAAGCTAAATTTAATTTGGGGTAATCAGCAGAAATATGAGCCTGGCCTGTTTCTCTGGGTGTCTGGTTTGTTTCCTGGTTGCATCCCAAGTCAGGTGATGTGCGCTAAGCCCACGTCTTTTCATTTCATTGAGAAATACAGTATGTGATTTGCTGTAATATACTGAGGATTTAATTCATTCTAAACTTAATATGATATGAATGTGAGATTACTGTCAATGCAAGGTTCACTTCACTTTGATTTCACCATTGCTTTAAACTAAAAAACTATTGCTATTTTCACTATTTACTATCAAATTAATCAAAAGAAAATGCATAAATGAATGAATGAAAATAATTCTCAATATTTGAAATTTGGAGAAAATCTTTGTCTTTTGTTGATTGGATTAAACACATAACAGTTATATCCCCGCATCAGCCCAGATTTTAGCATGTGCATGTGACATTACATTTTCTGCTTTTCCAAACGCTGGGCAGAGCAAACATCCTCCTGCATGTGGGGGATAATGATTCCCTTCCAAGGACGTTTGTTTCTCAAGTGTCTTTTTACAGTGGACTTTCTGTCAGTCAATCCTGAGATTATTTTGGCTTCAGCGCTAATTTTCGTTATCAGCCGAGCCACAAAGCAGCCCGTTCTCTTTTATCTGCAAGACTTAGTCAGTAGTTTTTCTTTGAATATCTGGAAATGCCTTGGTTGATTACACTCTTATCACACGTACAGTATATGTGTGTGTGGGTCTGTGTATGAGGTTTTCAAAACGTTTCCACCTCCAGTGGCTTCATAGACAAAACTCATTACTTTTCCAGTGGTTCAGTGGTGGCTTACGCTCTGTGATCTTCCAGGCCCACTCACTCCTTTGTCTGGTGTCAGCACCACCATGAACATATTATGCACATCTATAATCAACCCTCAGCATACACACATGCACACACCCAGACACACTTGGAGACTGTTTTCCAAAGCAGACAGACAGGCAGTTCAGTTACTGAATGCGTCCAGTGTTCTGCTCTTCCCTCGGAGCCACTCAGCTTTGAACCTGGATGGGAAGGTATGAGTGAATTTTCCATGGTGCTCACTGCAGGTTAGAGCTGTTTTTCTTGGTACCAGGGGCATGGTAAAATAAGCATCCATGGTAGGAATATGTATGGGAATCCATGTTTTACTGACTGTGAGGAGGGTGGAAATCAACAGGGACCTCAGGCTTTGATTTACTGTAGACATGATTAGCTGTTGGAGCCATCAGAGAGCGCTCAGTGCGATACTATCATGATTCTTGAGCCAGAATATAATAATGTCAAGATTTGTAGTATTTTTCATTTCCTGTAAGTGGTAATATCGTTTTTCATTTTTATTTTGGTGACAGCTGGTGCTAAGCGCTCATTGCTGTGGTGTTCCTGCTCTGCACTTCCCAGAGATCACCTGTCAGTCACAGTGTGGGCGGGACTGTGATGTCATTTCCCTCTGGTTTTCTATCGATGAAGTTTGAGACTCTGTAGGTGGCGCTCTTTTCTTTGTCTCTTTAGCCCTGCATGCTAACTACCCAGTTCTTCTTCTATTCATTTCAAATGAACTGCTTTTGCTGCTGCTGGAAGCATGAAACACATCACTTCATGTGTGCTAGAGGATTTTACCCAGGAAACACTTGGTGTTTGGAACAGCAAATCTTTCATGAACTGAGTTGGTTGAAACACTGAGCGACATCCATGGGCGATAGTGAGGAGAAAAGCAGGCATTTATTTTGAAATGAAAATGTCATAGATTGTTATTAATACAAGGATTCAGTACCTCTGTATGTTGAGGATCACTTGAAAATGTGCAATGGTAAGCTGACTTATTATCAAAGTAATAAAGACACTTGTCGTATCTCAGTGTAAAAAGTTTGCGTACGCAGAAATGTGAAAGTGCATGAGAAACCATGAATAAAATAGAGTTTAATAAATCTTTTCACTCTTTATGTGTCATTCTCAACACATCCATGAATGTGCTTTGGCACAGCACACGTCTTGTGATACTTCACAAGATAACATACTGCATGTTAACAATGTGTGAACAGCATTGCCTTTCATTTGAGTAGTCTGACAAAAAGACACGTGGAAAGCCAACATGATTTGTCGGCCCAAACTGCACCACACGCTGCTGAGATACGTCTCAACAGTGTGTAGGAATGTAAAAGGCGCCTCCCAGATAGTCGATCAGCCTGTCTCCTCCTCTCGACCGTTGTCTTGCAGGAGCACGTGCATGTGACAGCATCGCAGATGGCTATCATCAGGATTGCCACCAACTGGTTTTCCCTGACTTGTCTATTTATGGCATTCTCAAGTGGAGAGCCCATTGTGTGAGCTGTCACACTGATGCATTTACCATCCGTGTTAATCCACCTGTTTTTGTTTTTTTTTCTCAGTCAAGCTGTTGCCACAGGCTCACATTAAAGGGGGGGTTTTTACCATAGAAACAATAGGGGAAAGTAGTCATCCCTTTTCAGGGGAGCTCAAACCAGAACAAGATGAGAGCTATTCACACTTCAACACTTCAAAGAAATCTCCATTTTAACAGCTCATTTAGTCTCATATTCAGTCTTAAAATCTTGTTTTTCTTAAACCAAGTGAAAAACATCTGCCAGTGGGATGAGATAATCCCATTTGTTTATAGTGCATTTTTACTTGTTTCAGGATTTTTTCTGGGAACAAGCATAGATATGTTGAAACAAGGCAGAATAAGTCAGATCAAGCCACTAGTATCAAGAAAATGATGCTTGATTCAAGAAAATACTGGAAACAAGTGGCAGTATCTTATCCCATTGGCAGATTACATTGTTAAAAACATGATGTTAACACTCAACATGAAAGCAAATGACTTGTTAAGATGGATATTTTTGCAGTGAAACTATGAGTCAAGTCAAATAAATTCAAAAGGGGAAGTGAGTGGAAAAGGATCACTGTTGCCAAAGCATATTTCCACTCAGTAATGATAAAATGATTCAACAATAAACAATGAGCAATGACATGCTACATGTTGCCGTTCTGCTGTCAGGAACAAAGCTGTCAGCCCCACCCTCTCTTCACCCCAGCCTGACCTGCTGTCCTTCCTTCCACAGAATTACCGCCTCTGTGCACACAGTCATTTAAGGTGTGTGTCTGCACAAAACCTCATGCATTTGATGGTGTGCATGAGTGCATGTGTGTATCGCCATCATTACGTCCCCTCTCCTCTTATCTCTACTCCTTTCAAGGCTGTGCCCTGTGTGTCTGGTACAGTGGAGATGGGTGCAGATTACAATACAGTGTAGCCATGCAGGAAGGCCCAGATGATTTTTGTGTCAGTGAGCTGGGAGGAGCGCTGAGCTGGAGAGTGCGAGTCGGCCTTCAGTCACAATGATCCAGCTGCTGTCTCTTGCCCCGTCTTTGTCGCTTTCTCTCTCTTCATTTATCTCTCTCTCTCCGTCTGTCTCCGTTTTCCTATAAGATGGTGCAGCCGGTTCTTCCTGCTACTTTAGGAGGAAGGAGCGCTACACATGTATCTATTAATAAAGGCTCTATTAAAGGCCTTGAGTGTCTGACTGTCCAATTTAATTCAATTCACTTAGTTTTAAATATGATTTATTGGCATAATGGGAAAACAACATATATTTCTCGAGCAAAATATAGCACACAAATTGCTGTGTAGATGTTGCCAATTTTCTCAAAGCTGCTGTTATTTGTTTATAGTATTACTACCAATGTCTCAAACTTCATGTGGCAATGATTTACTGATATTGAAATGTTCAATGTAGCACCTCGAATAAGGATTAAGTAAATCAATTCAACTTTAACATTCATTTAATTATATCTGTCTCTACCTCTGTTTTGGTAGATTAACAGATTAATTGGTTAATTGATTAATTGAAGTCTCTTCTTTTGTCTGATGAGGTTAAAGAGATAACCATGGTAAGAACGTTGGCTCTGGATATATTTGAACAGTTTGGGCCCTTATGGCTCTGAAATGACGGGATGTGATTTCAGTCAGTGAGGTTAGTTGATTCTTCCTGACAGGATGTCAGAGCTCTACGTATCAAAGGCACCTGAAGGCATGGAGAGCAGTCTGCCACCATCCACCGCTGCTGTTGGAGGTATTTCTCCTCATCACAGAAATCAAAGAGCAACATGTAGGGACTGTGGCAGGATACCTCCTGCTGTGAAAAGTGTGTTTGGTGGCGTTCAATATGTTCTACATGGATCCCCTCATGCTGCTATTTTTTCTTTTTTTTTTCTTTATCTACCCTCAAAAATAACTATCTTCCTTATAAAATCCCTATAATTTGTGAGAAGGTTAGGCTGTTCACACACACACACACACACATACTAGCATACTGCTACTACTACTGCTAAAGCTTCTATTTTTCTACTAATGCCTCTATTACTTCTGCTATTTCTACTATTGTTATCACTACTGCTAATTCTTATTTTTGCTACCTACCATTTTGCACTTATTGCTACTTCTACCACCACATAGTACACCATAGCAACCACCTAAAATAACTCTAGAAACCATCTGGTATACCCTAGCAACCACCTGGTTCACCCCAGCAACCATCTTCTACATCCCAGCAACCACCTAGTACACCACACCAACCATCCTGTACACCTTAGCAACCACTTAAAAACACCATAGTAACCGTTTTTCTCCAACATTCCTTTTGTGACTGGTGGTGTGTGGCACTCAAAATTGACCATATGGTACTTGATGGTGTTTCTGTCTACTATGGAATCAGCTTAATATTTATGTAGGGATTTATTGTGTGTCACTGGTATTCAATTTTGAGCCTATGCTGATATGATCATACTTGAAACTTGTTTTAATCTCCAATCAGTATCACTGTAAGCCTGTGAGCCTATGGTACTTCACGGTGATTTTATTGTGACCCTGTTGCACTAATATATTTATTTATTTATTATCTTTAATGGTATCACTATAATATGCCCATAGGAACTTATAGTTATGCT
>OMLF01057710.1:25267-37704 GCA_900302615.1 Holocentrus rufus | reverse complement strand
TGGTGGCGTTCAATATGTTCTACATGGATCCCCTCATGCTGCTATTTTTTCTTTTTTTTTTCTTTATCTACCCTCAAAAATAACTATCTTCCTTATAAAATCCCTATAATTTGTGAGAAGTTTAGGCTGTTCACACACACACACATACTAGCATAGCTGCTACGACTGCTAAAGCTTCTATTTTTCTACTAATGCCTCTATTCCCTCTACTATTTCTACTATTGTTATCACTACTGCTAATTCTTATTTTTGCTACCTACCATTTTACACTTATTACTACTTCTACCACCACATAGTACACCATAGCAACCACCTAAAATAACTCTAGAAACCATCTGGTATAGCCTAGCAACCACCTGGTACACCCCAGCAACCATCTTCTGCATCCCAGCAACCATCTAGTACAACTTAGCAACCACTTGGGACACCACACCAACCATCCAGTACACCCTAGCAACCACTTAAAAACACCATAGTAACTACCTAAAAACACCTCAGCAGCCACCTAGTACACCCTATCAAACACCTAAAAACACAACAGGAACTACCTAGGACACCCAAGCAATCATTTCGAAATGCCCTAGCAACCACTTATAATCACCTAGCAACCACGTAGTAACATCTTAGCAACCATTTAAATGTTATGTTTTCTTATTCTTCCAGCTGCTTACATCTAGTCCGCACTGTTTCTCCAGGAATTTTTTTCTAGTTTTTCTCTAACATTCCTTTTGTGACTGGTGATGTGTGGCACTCAAAAGTAAGTTTACATCGACCGTATGGTACTTGATGGTGTTTCTGTCTACTATGGAATCAGCTAAATATTTATGTAGGGATTTATTGTGTGTCACTGGTATTCAATTTTGAGCCTATGCTGATATGATCATACTTGAAACTTGTTTTATTTTAATCTCCTATCAGTATCACTATAAGCCTGTGAGCCTGTGGTACTTCACGGTGATTTTATTGTGACCCTGTTGCACTGATATATTTATTTATTTATTATCTTTAATGGTATCGCTATAATATGCCCATAGGAACTTATAGTTATGCTTTGATAGCTGTATAATATTCCTCTGAAATGTATTCCGGGGTTACCTTGAAGAAGCATCTCATCTCTCTCTCTCTCTCTCTCTCTCTCTCTCTCTCTCTCTCTCTCAGTGGGCTCTTTGAAGTCTCTCGGTTAGATTTATATATGCATTATTGATAGTGAGGGACTGAGCTGCTACGCTGGAGGCTTTTTCTGCTCCATTACTGGTCTCCCACTGGGCCAGCAGCAGCGTTACCTGTGAGTTGAGCTCCACTTCACCCCAGCTATCAGAGTTACTGAAGCTATTTCACTAACACCAGCCTCCAGTGTGAACTATGGCAACCTGTATAACCTCTACCACTGGTCTCTTGGTAGCACAGACCACATTATCGTTGTAGTGCATATTATTCATTCATCAACACTTGACTCCCACTGCTGGAAAGTAACCTCAAATACAATGAAAACATATATTCGGGGCTTATTGTTTAGCCACAACAAACAAACAAACCACAATTCTAGCACAATAAACTGACCTACAAATGGTGCAGTTGCCCTGTGGGCCAATATGTACCAAATATGGTGTGACTTGTAATTGTAGCACCTCCTTTGGGCCACTAAGTGCAATTTTGAATATACCAAAACACAGTAGTGAAATGCATCATTAGCCCAAGTTACATAAGAAACCTGTATGGCCTTCTGTTTGAATGTTAGCAGGAATACATTTTACACATAACATATGCATATTTGCTGTAAATTGATACATCTCACCATGTTTTTTCCTCTTATTGTTCACTTCCCTACTCTTGCTCTACTTTTAGTACAGGTGCACTGCAGTATCTAATGTCACTTAAACTCCCCTCTGTAGGTTTCCAAGGTTTACTGCAGTATCAAGTATCACTCAAACTTTCTGCTGTTCGTTTGCTGCAGTAGCTGTTGTGATTATTTACCTTGCTCTGAAGTACTCCTATCATCTGTTGGATACACACATACACAGACACACGCTCACTACATCCTCTCACTTTCTCTGAGGTAGGCTGTTGATGAGTAGCTTTGATGACTCAGCGGGATCACCTGTCTAAGCCAGCCTTGACCTGTCAGAGTGAGGAGGTGGGGGGTTGAAAGGTCATTGTTGATCTGAAGAGGAGCTGTTTTTATCTCTGCAAAGGTCACAGTGAGAGCCTGGCAGGAGATGGAAAGGGCGCACTGAAATTACATGTCAGTAATAACCTGGATTGGAATTACACTGCATAAAAAGCCCCTAGGTTTTATTATGGCGGTTGGCTTTCGTGCTTTTAAAATAATTTTTTATATAGGATCCATATCAAAAGAACAAAGCCGATATTATTGGTGGATATACAATAAATGTTATGTAGGAAGAGGCTGTGCATGAGTATAATCAGCTGTTAAGCATTTTAGTAGCTGAGCTATTGTTCTGTTAAGCCATAAAACTCAGAGTGCCATTGAGCGCCAAGTTGTTTAATCAGTCAAGAGCATTTAGCATTTACCCAGAAGGGCCAGACCGGGGGCTATGCATCTTTCCAATATGGGTGTGTGTGTGTTTGTGTGTGTGTGTGTGGCACAGCCAAAAGGAAGTGGAAGGGGGGGTGCACTGTTGTGGCTTGGTTTTGTCTGCAGGGGTTTGGTGGTGGGTGGGGGCTCCCGTGGCGCTCCTCAGAACTGGGTCAGAGGGATTAATTTCCTGGCCTGGCCGGGCCTAGCCGATTGGAGCTAATGGCAGATTAGCATGGGAAGTTTCAGTTCCAAAAAAGCTGCCCCCCGCCCCTTCTCAAACCAGAACTGGAAGTGAGGCGGCATGTTGCTTTTCACACTCCAGGGGCTCCGGGAATGTGTATGTACATGGGTGCCCGTATATGTGGGCATGTACTTTCCTCCCTCCCTGCTGACTGAGTGTGACCAGAGCAATTAGTGGACATTGTGAGTTCAATTCATGAGGGCAAAACTGGCCAGACAACTGTCACGTGGCTTCACTTGGGGGTGGATTGGCGAAAGGGGAGAGGGTGTAGTGAATCATTTCTGCTATTTCCATGTGATATTTGTTCATTTATTTAGCCTGAGAGTCTAAATAAATACAGTCTTGTAGTCTTGTGTTTTGACTGGCAATTTCACTGCTTTCATAGTCAGACAGGCATAATTAGCTTTTTACATGAGAATTTTTGTTTTTTGATGAGCTGTTATGAATATCTACTGTTGCTGCATAAACACACAAATCCACACAGAGATACATGACATAATTACATAACATATACATATCATTTTTGCCCAAGTGCCACTTACATCCTTCTGGTTCCAAGCCCTTCCAAGCCCCCCGTTGTTCTGTGGCTTGAGGATCACTCTCATACAGCTGCTGATCACTAAGAATAATTTCCTCAAGGGTTCAACCAACATGCATTTTTTAAGACCAAAACCAATCCCAGTATTTTTTCTCTGAAGTTGCTGATAACCAATATCTTGTCACAATTCAATATATTTAAATTTTGAAAATTACTAAAAATGAACAACTATAACTAGAGTAAATCTCTTTCTAACCTTAGTATCTCCCTTTTTCAGAAGTATGTGGCACTGAGAAAATCTGTCATAATGTTGGTTTAAACTTAGACCATCACCAACCTTGATGTATGAAAGCATGTCTCCACCAATCCATTATGTGCTGTGACTGAGTGTGAATCCTTGGTCTGCAGTTGTGGCAGCAGTAATGAAACAGCTTGGGGACATAAATGCTGCTGTATGTGTCCTTGAGCAAAATGGTGTCATGGGCTATTAGTAACTCTGTGTTAATGGGTCAGCCTGTCTTCTGACACGGGCCAGTCTGAAAGGCTTTCTGTCCTCCTTGCGCTGCTTTGACATTAATTGATACATAAACAATTGATACTGCTGCCGCTGCGCTGCTTCCGTTTGAGGGCTATTTTTTTTTCTTTTCTTTATTGTTGTGGCTTCATTTTCTCTCATGGCATCCGAACACACAGAGACCACACACTTGTGATATCCAGCTTATGATCTGTGCTGCATGTCATTTGCTCTCTCCCTGCCATCTTTACTGTCTGTGTCCATTGTATTATTCAGTAAAAAGGAAATGGCTCTTGCTCTGTCTGTCTCTCACTTTTTCTCTTCTCTGTGCTTAATAAGGCTATGTCAGCACCACTGGACCTTTTGATGTATTGGAATTAAAGAAGTGATTTTAATGAGCTTTCTCAAAATGCCTATAGGCTCTCTGTCCTCCACATCCTCTTCTTCTTCCTCTCTCCCCTGCATCCTACATCCCCTTGCTCTTCTCAAGCTTCTGTCAGGCCTCCAGTAACAGCAGCAAAGCCTGTCTCCAAGTCTCTGTGCAGTGCAGTCTTCAATTAGAGCGAGGCAGTCAGGACTGCCACATCTTGCATGCCTGCCAACTCTAAAGCCCCTCTAAATGAAACTCGGGGATTCCTTTTTCCCTTCCTGGGATTTCGCATTCTGCCTATTCTTCTATGGGTCCATAATCACAGTTTGTGAGGATATCTTGGACAGACGTGCTGTACCTTAGGTTCTCTGCCTGCATCTCCATCATGACCTTTGTTGTGGTCACTTGGTTGAATGCATATTTTTCAGGTTTTGTTGGAGAACTAAGAATACACCTGCACATATAAATTACAGCAATAGTATTTTTGTAAAGATTCAATAGCGATTTTCAATTGTGTAGTAATTGTGCAGTGATTTTAATGTATCCACATTACGATATCAACAACTATTTCATCTGTGTAGCAGCAGTGTCAACAAAGATTTATATTTTATAAAACTTTACTTAAACAGAGAGTTTCAAAAGAACCTTTTTCCAAAGCCTGTGGATAACATTGCATATTGTGTCTTACTGCAAGAATCCTCTTTGTCATAAAAGTCTCTTGACTCCAAGGAGAAAGCCCTGAGAGTTTAGGAATTCTTGAGTCAGCTATTTTGGGAGTTGCCAGATTTGGCAGCGCTGCATTGTTTCTTCAGGGGATGTTTTCAAGCTCAAGAGGATATTGAGTCTGAGAGTGTTGCTAATTCTTACAACAGTATTTCTCCCTTTCCTCTTCTTCTTCTGTTGCTACCCGTGCACTCTCCCTCCCTCTTGTCTTCAAGATAAGTTAACATTTCCATGCAGGTGACGACAGTACTGTCTGTAAAAACAACAGATGATCCATCAAAACAACACAAGGTCACATGGCTCAGACTGAACTCTCTTTCCTCTCCAAAGGTATTGGCAAGAACGTCATCTGTGATCGGACGGCCACGCCTCTGGACGCCTTCCGAATGATGTCAGCAGCGCAGTACTACCCCAAGCTGCTAAGCATCATGGGTAATGTGCTGCGTTTCCTGCCGGCCTTCGTTCGAATGAAGGAGCTGTTAGAGGAGGGATACATCGGAGAGCTTCTGGTCTGCGAGGCCCAGGTATTACAGAATACAAAATGCATTTTTCATGGAGATTCATCTATTGCTAATCTGATACTGTCTTGATCACAGTAGGGAAAGTCTGGCTTTGTCCAAGGTCAGGGTCAGCCAGAGAACAGCATCCTAAAACGCTGGCAGGGATTCATTTCCTTGCTGAAGGACATTTTAGCAGGGTGAATGCTTCCTGATGAAGGACTTCAATCCTGCAACCCCAATATTTTTTGCATTGGCCTCATTTTGTCCAAATCACGTCTCTGTAATGACTGGATTCTGTCATAAGACTTAATTCACTTGATTTCCTTAGGGTATTGGACTATCTTTTTTTAAACAGAATATAACATAGCACTCAAAAAGGATACTGAAAGTGGACCTTTCATATTAATAAATCTTCTGGAATTGAACTTGATTATATTTTAATGCTCTTCTTAGGAATTCCTGAAAACTAAAATGAACTAAGATCAAGTCAGTCAAGCTTTCTCCCCTCTGCCCTACAGGTCCACAGTGGTAGTTTACTGGGGAAGAAATACAACTGGAGCTGCGACGATCTGATGGGCGGGGGCGGCCTGCACTCAGTGGGCAGTTACATCATCGACCTGCTAACGTTTCTCACGGGCCAGCGCGCCGCGAAGGTCCACGGCTTCCTCAAGACGTTCGTCAAACAGACCGATCACATCCGGGGCATCCGTCAGATCACCAGCGACGACTTCTGCACGTTCCAGATGGTGCTGGAGGGAGGCGCCTGCTGCACCGTCACGCTAAACTTCAACGTGCCCGGAGAGTTTCGGCAGGAGGTGATCGTTGTCGGGACAGTCGGAAGGTTAACGGTCACCGGGACGGACCTGTACGGACAGAAGAACAGCGGGGGTGGTGGAAGCGGTGGCGGTCCAGAACTCCTACTCAAAGACACCACGCCTCTAGAGAAGGCCTCTTTACCGGAAAAGGCCTTCAGTGACATCCCGTCCCCATATCTCACCGGAACAATCCGCATGATCCAGGCAGTGCGGCAAGCATTTCAGGACCAGGACGACCGGCGGACGTGGGACGGACGGCCTCTGACAATGGCCGCCACCTTTGAGGACTGTCTTTATGCTCTTTGCGTGGTGGATACCATCAAGAAATCCAACCAGTGCGGAGAGTGGCAGAACATTGTGGTGATGACAGAGGAACCGGAGGTCAGCCCGGCCTACCTGATCAGCGAGGCCATGCGGCGGAGTAGGATGTCCCTCTACTGTTAGCATCCTCTTTGACCTCATTGCCGGCACGCTGACCTCAACAAGATGGCTAAACCCCTGTGTTACTTCAAAGACTTTGGGTGGTTGTGAAAAGGGCTTGGCATTGGTGGAACTTTGTTCATAGAGATACCAGTTCCAGTGCTTAAATCCGTTACCCGTTCTTTTAACACTGTTAAATCTGTATCAATACTGTTACAGAGAGCTTATACCAATATGATACAGAAAGGTATGGTTTTCCTGGCCCTGGTAGTGAGGGGGCATGTAGAGCCATCGCAGCACCCTCTGCCTGAATAGCAATGTGATTTTTTTAAAGTAAACCTTTATTTATGTGGAAGCCTTTGCTTTCTTCTTTGACAGAGGACTAGTGTCCTGCCTAGAGAGATGCAATTGTACACTGAGATTTGCTACCATCCCATTTGAAATTCTGTCCCGAAGAAGGCTTGCTTACTTTACTTGTGGCAGACGCAGTTCAGGGAGTGAAACCACTTCCTGGTACCTTATTGACAGTTTGTTGTTTGACTGGTTGATCGGTTGGAGCCATGAAGAGCATCCCATTTCTTCCTGGTTCTTTAAAAATGCATGAGATTACCTGAACGGCGCTGAAATTGTCTCGTTTGGGATTTGCTTCTAATCCATTCGTTACAGACAGACACTAGTGATTTGCCACCCCGCTGGCTGTGTCCATGTCAAAAAGCCTGCGTGGCCAAAAAAGTAATGCACCTCTCTTCTCTTCTCCTCTCTTCTCTTCTCTTCTCTTTTTCATGACTTGGTCTGGATGACACACCTTTACACTGTGGGTCCGATTGAGGACAGCCGAGAAAGAACGATAGTCTTCAAAATAAAACTGTGCCGCTCTATTGTTGCTATAATCTGAAGTACTAGTTTTACCAGGTGAATGTTGAAAAATCAATGTGCTTGATTGCTTCAGTCTTTCTGCTCTGCTTCTGTATGTGTGAAACCAGAGTGAAAAAAAATCAATAGTTTGGCTGGTGGGTTTTTCAGAGGGGTTTACCCTCTGGTTTAAGTATGCAATATATCCAGGCCACAGTTCCCGGTAGAGCTACTTTTCATCATCTAGCCTGGAGCAAAGGAGTGAATGTCTTGCCTGTTCTATATAGCGGTATGCCTATATGCAATTACATTAGGCTGTGCACCAGTGTGTAAGCCCTGACGTGTTACATAGACTGTAAGAATGGCCAATGCAATGATTCATTCATGCTGTTCTTATTAATTTCATGCTTTTTCTACCAATATATAGCCATGAAATACACTGAGGTCTGTGTAGTGTGCTAGTGCATATTGGTATTGAGCCTTAAATCTGGGTATTAATGCAATCTTGCACTACATTGTGAGTAAAAAGCTTAGCCAAGTGGGTTTTTTATCTTCATAATTTCAGTCCAAAGGGTCGTCCCTGTGGCTAGCTAACATTAATTTAGCAGGGAAGCGTTAGCATGCTTTATAAAGCTTCTTTACACATACACTGGAACAACAGGGAGAGTACTCAGTAATATGAAAGCTCGTCCGCACACATGATGTCTACTGTTTGGATTCTGACCTAAGACTGGAAACCAGTGGCTCACATTTGCAATAAATTCAATGTGCAGCACAGTGGGGGGCACTGCAGTAGAGATCAGCACTTCGAATGGATTAGACAGGCTTGCTTTCAGTTTCCATGAGAGGTGTTAAGACCAGAGGCATCATCTACATGCATCATGACTGCAGCTGTAGTTCAAGCTTTTAGAAGCCAATGGGATTTAATTGTCGGAGTGTGATATTAGAAAAGAGAGGCATTGAAGAGGAAACTGTGTTTAAGAGCTGACTGAAGTGAGAAATGCGAGTCAAAGAAGTGAGAACAGTAAGTCACGTGGATTAAAAAAGGATATGAACAGCAAGGCAGTCGGCATGTTGATCACAGTTTAGTGAGACAATGTGAATCAAGGAAAACCAAAGTGTGACTTTTAGATAAAAAAAAAGAATTGTGTTTTAAATATCAGTTGGATGCGATGTACAGTACAGTGACATTTGAAAAACGTGTCATGTCATTGTATGTGCACTGACAAGAAGCAAATTTTTGATGCATATCGATCAGAACTGAGCTAAACCTTTGCACATAATTCTACCACATCAGGGTACGTCAGATAGTGCTGAATAAACTGTTGGTCACAGAAAAATTAACTTCAAGATACTTCCTGCCCCTCATTGTATTGTACTATAGGGCAAATCCCAGCCATCTTGGCACATAAAGTATTTGCAAGTACTGTTTGACCCAGGTCCGATATCAGTCAATACAAGTGAGAGAAGAACACTGTAGCACACTGACCTACAAGCCAAAAGATTGATTTTTTTATTTTCATTTGTTTTAGCTTCTTGAATGCATCTCTGTTCCCCTTTGTGGTTTGGAGTTCTTGAACTGTGCTGAAATACTATCTATGTAAAGACTACTGAAAGTGTACATATGAAAATATTATAAAACACAATATGTGTTCGTCTAAAGAAATAAACAAGTACTGTATGTATTTTATTTGTAAAAACCAAGGAACTGGAACATGTTTATCATAAACACTGTTGAGTGTTAAGGTATTTATTTGTTTTTGCTGTTGATGTTTTATGGACTGATCTGTACTGTATTTGGGGGAAGAGTAACAATAGACTGAGGCCTTGGAGCATTCAGCTTCTTAGCGTATTTGTTCCCGCTGTATGAAATCTTGAACAAAGTCGTCCACCTTTTAAACAGAAATGTATTTGAAAAGCTTTATGTGACCTCTCCACATCCAACAAACAGAAAAATGTCCACGCTTATGATTAATGCTCTTACCATCTTGGTCCCAATCTGGCATAACCTCATTATCATCAGATAATTTTATGCTAATCAATGGTTGTAAGAGCATCTAACAGTAATCTATGAGCCCTTCTATTATTTAGTATTATGTTCCAGTGTGTCCCATCATGCTTTGCAGAGAGGGCAACAGTTTATTTTGGTGTCCCATTACAATGGATGCTGTGGTGCCTTCAGCCACACTTCACTTTGTAACACTTACTGTTGTGACAAACTTAGAAAAAAAAACACCATGCTTACTAACCAGTATGCCCAGCAAAAGGTCTGTGTCTATTTTCAATAGAGTCCAACACTGATAAGCTATCTCTCTTTAAAGATAACACAACTAATAACTGTTGCCCCCTTAATGGTTCTCTAGCGCCTTATCAAAGCTGCATATAGACTTTCCCCTTTGTCTGACAACTGCTTTTTAAATATAACTGCCTGAAAAATGTTATTTTGAATTCCCTTTTTGTCTCCACATGCAGTGTTTTATTTCATTATTTTATTTCTGCTGTTTCTTGAGCTGCATAATGTCTCACCACTCAGGAGGCCTGATGTTTTTTGCTATCGTTTTAACTTACATGCTGAGCTTTCTGTGTGAGCAAACTGTCATCGGAGGATTCAGGGACACTGGATAGGCAGGTATATCAACAAAAGGACAAAAAAAATGATTCAACGGCCGACATGGTGGTTTATAGGATTTATCATCATAAAATGTTTTCTTTCCCCCATCGACTTTCCCTTCTCCTCTGCCAGGCCTGTAAACATATTTTATTACTTTCTATTTTATGGCTCTGTGATACAGTAGAGCTGGCTGAGGTCCGACTGAGTCCATATGTAATGTGGCTGTGAGAGATTCCCTTTTGGATAGTGGATGTGTAGGTCATTGGTGTCCAAGGTGAAAGTTTCAGTCTGCTGTGTTACAGCAGTCAGACAGCATGCTAACAACATCCAATCTACCTATAGACATTAGAGAATGAGAGTCCTGTATCCCTGGTAGGTCAACATTCACACTGTGAGCTGATTGCACTGAAGGTAAATGGACAGCAGCGTGGATACCAAGTGGAGGCTCATTTATGACATAAGCTCAGCTGCACGGTGCTGTTAAGGAGATAAAGCCTGTGACCTGATTTCCCCCTTAAACCTTTGTAATGGTTTAGTCCAGTGGTTTACCACCTTGGCTTTCAGATGTGACAGGTTGTACCATTGTCTTACAGCGTTTGAAATGGAATTAAATTCAGCATCACTGGGGCGATATGAAAATTAAAAATCGTGACCAAAATTTCGCTTTTCGGTATTATTGCACTATCAATCACTTAACTTCCGATCAGAATGTTCATAAACCCCGATATATGATCGAACATTGAACTTTGTCCTCTCTCGAGTGCCGTCACTGCCTTGTTCATTGAAAATCAAAACACATACATGTTGATGCTGACTGTGGTTCATGCAGCAAAAAACGTGTCTTTAAAAGCGCTAATCAATAAGCCGTTATCATGATAATTAATTTTTTAAGTGGTCGGATATTTAATCACGCCTTAGGGTAAAATAAATAAAAAAACAACTTAAAATACGATCAAACACTCCCCTATGTGTTTTGATTTCACCCATCACTTACATTGTCTCTCAGCCCAGGACGCAAATGTGTTGTAGGTTGTGTCTGAATTGTCTCCACACAGGAGCACTAGTTTATTTTAACAAGCCTAGGCTTCACGGTGAGATTAAATTAGCTATATATAGTGCTCCAGGGGTGAACAGATATTCAAGAACCATCCGTGACATAACATTAGCTTAATCAGTATCCTGCTTGGATTCGTTCAAATATTTGAAACATGGTAAACAACTAGTTTGTGCAGGTTTACTAACTAGAGGTTTAGCCCTATCCATACATCACCATTCTCCTCCATAGAGACTCAATTAAGCAAGTCAAGAGACACGTGCTCTGAGTTAAGTGTGTCATAGAAAAGCCTCGAGTATCACAAAATAGAAAAAAAAATCTCATTCAGCCTGATGCAGAAGCTTTGCAAAATCTCGAAACAGAACAGCACACAGATGATAATGATCACGATGGTGTTCAATTCATTGTTGTCCTTTTGTGTCCTTATAAGGCTCAGTACATGCTGTTGTTGATGGCAATAGAGAGGGAGAAATCCTCTCACGTTGAATCCTTTGCCAGATGTGGTGCAGCTATGATGCCGCGTGACCCTTTATTGTTGTTCATTAGCGATTGTGAAGCATCTGCACTATTATTGGCTTATTAAGGACACTGGGCCCAGCTGTGCATAAATTCACACCCATCTCTCCACGGGTTTGCAGTGGGCAACAGTCTTGCATCCTACATAGACTCAGTTGGGCCACTGAAACAGATGAGGCAATATCTGGGTTGGCAGTTCTAAAGCATTGAATATTTAATGAGTTGAATTTTAATCAGTCGGTACAGTGTGACAATTTCATGCATTTGAAAAATTGTACGCAGCATAAAATGTTCCCCTCTTTTTTTGTGTTGAATATTTTTTTTCAAATGTTTTATTCTCTTATTGAATCAATGAATATTTTTTATTTTTTTATGGTTATTGAAAAGTTGTTACAAGTCACAATTGACCTTGATTTTGTTCTGACATCAAATTGATGTTGAAGTGATCTTATGCTGTATTACCATTGAACTGCAGCTACTGCAACAGAGGACTGGGAACAATGGACCTGGGAAGGCCAATAAGACTGTACCTATTACAAATAAAATACACCACAGGTGTGCTTATGTCTCCCGTATACCAACGCTGTTCTTTCAAGACTGTCTGTCATATGAAAACGCAAACTCTGTCTGGAATTTATGTTGCCAATTTTTTTTGTCACTGCTTAGCTTGCTGCTTGTGGCTTGTTCAGGACGGAGCCAGCGCTGTGCTTTAGAAAAAGACACTGCAGAAAAAAAATAACACTG
>OMLF01057710.1:1230-22658 GCA_900302615.1 Holocentrus rufus | reverse complement strand
CACACAGTATTCTAGATATTCTAGATATCGAGATTAAAGTGTTATTGAGGATTAGCTGTTTATATGTGTCTACATATCCAATTGACCAGTACTGTTGTATTAATGAAACCACAGCAAACCATGGCATTCAAAAAAACAGCGTAACAACAATGTATATACTTACCTTTAAAACATTAATTCATACATGCATGCAATACATTCTGTATGGATGCTTTTTTGACTACAAAAAGCATGTGACATCGTTTGTAAAAATCCGGTTGGTCTTTTCACACATCCATTCTCTTGAATTCAACAGTTTTACTGCAACACAGTCTTCCTAGAATGCACATCAATTTAAATGCAATTTCATCCTAACATTAAAATGAATATTGAATACAAAACTTTATTTAACCTTATCAGCCTCAGGTGTTCTCTTACAAAACAGAGGGTGTTTTAGGCAGGATATGAACACTCTAGACATGATAATATTGATTCAGTTTATCCATCATCTGACAACTAGTCACATAACAGTAAATATACTAAGACAATGCCTGGTAGTAATAATGCCATCTAGAGTGGGAATAAGCCTTGCAGTAGAGGGAGTGTCTGCAGTGATGTGTGAAGTCCACAAGGGGGCACCAGAGATAGTTGAACAGAGCAGGAGGCATGACTTGTCACATTTCTGTCCTTGGTGCTGAGAGCCTCATTATCCTCACTCAGTACTCAACTGATTCTGAAGTTTAGGTCTTGAAAACCTTCTTGGCTTGATCTAGCTTGATCTATAAGTGGAGCCCAGCTGCAGACCTCAGTCTGTAGAGAGAAAGTTTACTTTAAGGTTGTGGTGGATAAACATTGGGCTGTATTTTTGTATAATTCTGACCAAAATCTCATACATTTTTTTCACAATAGAGCTACTTACATCTCACTGGCCGGTGCACAGCTCTCCAACACAGTCCTGTAGGGTCAATGGACATTCCAACATTTAACCCCATGAGCACCCAAAGTGTGTTTTTCTCTTTCAACATATTGACCCTTGCTAAAAATGAGACATGTATATCTTTGATTTTCAGTTTATCTATGATCGAACAAATTAACAGGTAAAAAGGAAACATACAAGTGCAAAAGCAATGACCAAGGCAGCCTTTGAAGTGAACTAGCAAGACATAGTTTGTGATCATTTTCATTTACAGATTTTACCATGTTACCTTACAGAGCAAGCAAAATGATCTGATAAAGAGTTTTAAAAAAAATCACATAATCACATCAAAACTTTTCATCTCAACAGTATTATTGAAATTGTATATATTCTCATGGTTTCCTTGTACTTGGTTTTATCAATGTGTATTATGACACAATTTTCTTGTGAATATTTCATGTCTCTTGCACAAATGTGACCAAGTACATTTCCTGTGTATTTATTAGCTGGCAGCCACAATGCTTTTTATGCTAACCAGCATGAAAACAGAGGCGGCTGTAGTCTGATGTAATGGAAAATGATTAATATTTCAGTCCTTTCCTTCTCCCCTGTCTACACTCTGCTACAGCTGTAATGGAGCGCTGCACTGAGCAGACAAACTTAACTCTTTCCACAACTGACCAGGTGAATCCAGGTGAAAACTGTGATGTTTTTCATTCCAGCAATTATTTCCCCTTCGCCCTTAAGGGAAAATGTGGATGAGGAAAAAATGATTCAAAGGGAAACAGAGATTGTAAAAGGGGGTGAAGCTCATTATTAAGGTAGATTAACCATTACATGCACTTGATGTGTATCTATTTACCAGGAATCAGAGGTTTATTGACTTTCAATCTCCAGGAAGAAGAGAATTATAAATTTGTAGTGTTTGCTTCAGGGTATTCGGTGTTCATTTTCTCCTCACAGTGCCAAGATGAAGGTAAGAAAATGAAGGTTATTTGTATTTTGTTTTTAACAAAGCTACAAGATGCATCTGATCAGTTAATCACTATGCTGTCAAATTTTCAAGAAGAGCTCGATCAAATAAAGCTTATTGGAAAAAGGCCTGCAAGCTTTTCCAGAGATAAAATTCGCAGACTGAAATCAGCTGTACAAAGAAAGAAATCAAACCAGCAAGTCCTTCCTTTTTCCCTCTAAAGCAGTACAGGTTCCACATGATGGTTAAGGTTACTGGTGTTCAGAAACCTGTCATTAATGTAATGTAGACAGTCAGTTCTGTAATGACTCTGAAGAAGTAAAGTTTAATCTAAGTAATATAAGTTCAATGCACAAACATATCTTGGATTGAAAATACCACTGTGCTTTGATTTCCATGAAAATGCCTCTTGTCTCTAACTTGACTAAAAATGAACTGGGATGAGATTATGAACTCTTCACATGATCTGCTACTGTGTTTTACTTACTCAAAATTACCCATATTATAGACCCATATAATATGTAACAGTTACACAATAAAACATTTTCACTCCATGACATTCTGAGACTTTAGCTTCTTTGTGTGTGTGTGTGTGTAGCAGAGGGACAAGGCTTACCCTGATTTGAGTTTCATAGTGAAAAAGGTATTCAAGCTGGAACACACTTCACATATAGACCAAAATATTGTTTGCCTAAGAATTTCTTGTATTATCTGTACACACATGGACTCTTTGTCTCCAGGCAAATTGACATTCTGTGTTTTTCCGGAGGTGTTTGAATGTTTACATTTGACATACCGATGCCTGATGAAGGCGTGTACCGAAACATTACTTTAACAAATTTATTTTGCAATCCAGATGATGTGAAGGAGTTAAACCCTTCATTTGACACATCGACACATGGCTTAAACATTTTGCAGTCAATGTAATCATTAAAATCTGATAGTCATCCACAACTTTAAATATGTCTTTGCTGTAAAGATATTTATTGGCAACAACAATTTAAGATGAACCCGTCACTCTGAAAACAAGGACACTGTCAGAAACAGCAGGGAACATTTTCAACTTGTTGGCATCTGTACTGAGCAACTTCACAGCTACAACAGGCATATAAAGCCATGCATCATTTATCAGGCACACCACTGCTCAGTCTCAGTTGTGATTTCCTCTGGGTTGCTCCGGGCTACAGCACATTCAGAAACACACACATCGGGGCATTTAAGCCAAAGCTCCTCTGCACAGATCCTGCAGGGCTCTCAGATGGACACTGGTAGTCTGATGAGGGTAGTGGGAACGTGCAGGACAAACACGGGCGGAGTGGAGGAGGCAGGATCATTTCCCTGATTCCTCAAGTGATGCCCATATGACCATAATGACTTCTGCATAGACACGGATCATATGCAATCATTCACGGTGAATAATCCATGTAAACAAGCCTTTGTTGAAAACAACACTGCGTGACACTAAGTTGCTCTTATATCCAACAATATATCCTGTATCTCTGCCGTCTCCAGTCAGTAATGTGGAACCAGAGGATTCAAAGCGTTCCACATGGATTGAGGACAAGAGCAATTTGTGTCTTTTAGTGCAGTTGCATTAGAATAATTTATAATCGATGTATGAATGCAGTCAATGAATTGTTACACCCTTCATATCAAACAATATCAGGAGTCTACATGGACTCTACATGGACCTGACCTCTGACTTCACTAGAGGGGGGCACAAAAAGACAATTTATCTACAGAAGTCAATGAGGTATCACATTATTATTATTCTACGACTTTCATCTCCTATCTCTAAAAGTCCCATAGCTGTGAATGAGCTGTTTTACACATGCAGTCTGCTCATCTGCTCTGACCATGTTAGACTCGCCCCTGCCCACACTGAACTTGCAAAGGGTCACTTCATTCATCCATTCACTTGTCTTCTGTGCATGAGGGTTTCTGCTCCCTCCTTTTAATGCAGATCACATAAGACTACTGTATTTTCCTCATATCTTTGCTCGTTATCCCCATCCTGGATTGTTCTGGCGCTGACGTCACCCTGCACCCGGTCCCGCGGACCCGTGTGAAGACAGCCAGAATAAAAACTAGCAACGTCCGGTCATGTTTTTCAAAGTAAACTGTTGCAGAGGCGGCGGCGATGGTTTTTATGAGCGGGACTGAACAAAGTGCGTTCGTTAGGAGCTATTACGAAATACCTTTCAACACAATACAATTTTCTCAATTTAAAAGGGCTGTATATTTTACAGCAAAAATATTCTGAGCACACACCAATATATTTTGTTTATTTTTATTTTGAAGAAAATTGGCCTATTTTCCGGGTTGGTTCTGTGTTAGTTGACGTGAACTTGAGGTCCGATGCGCTGTCAGTGTCTATTTTAAAGCCGAGCTGTGCAGCAGGTGCGCCAGCATGACTTTAATATTTAATAAAAAGTCCTGGGTTTTTTGACACTGTACATATTTTTGAAGACTACTGTATTGCATTTTCCTGAGTCGGGTGAAGCAGCAGCTGTGCATCAGTCCAACAGGGGTGCGGCCGTCGTTTGCCTCCCTGCGGGACGCTCCGGTCTCTGTTGTTTTCTGTAGCTGTCAAGATCCGGACGGGCGGACCGACTCCTCCATCCATCCACAGCGGCGAACATGGCGGACCCGGCCGAGGCCACTACGATCAAAGTGATGTGCCGCTTCAGGCCGCTCAACAGCTCAGAGGTGGCCCGAGGAGACAAGTACATCCCCAAGTTTGTGGGGGAAGAGTGTGTGCAGATTGGGGTACGTTGGCATTTATAGCACCGAAGAGGTCCAGTTTGTGTTTTAACTTAATAGCCAGCACTTCATTCAATTAACTTAGTAGTTGAAGTGAGCTAGCCTAGTTAGATAAACCCTAACCCTAAAGTTAGAGGAAATCCACCCAGTTATCTAGATGTGAGCTCAACTGGGATTTAAAGCGCATATTTTGGTTCTCAGCTCTGATTGGCTGAGGCTTGATTGGCCTCATTAATACACCCGTGACAGCAGAATTGTTAATTTAAATATTAATTAATTAACCCATGCTCTCTGCAATCTCTAGGTTCAGGTAGATAACTTTTTTCGGGGCTCTGTTGATTTGTGGAAGAATAAGCTAATATAATTTTAGTATTTAACTAGGTTATAACAATTGTAATCACTAACTATTAATCTTTTATAGGCTAATGGAAATATTGAACTATATACGACCAACACAATAGCCTGACAGATCCTTTGCAAATGCTAACTTGTAGCCCCGAGACAAAGCTGAACCAAACTTTGTGCAAAAATCTGGCAGTTTAATGTGGCTTTGTGCATCGGCAAATGTACATATCTTTACTTCAAAAATGTGTTTCATGAACTTTGTTATCCAACTCTAAGGTTTTTCAATATGGCATATATATAATCTACAAATATTAATTATTTTCAATACAATTTTAATCTTCAGTCTCAGTTTGGCTTTAAGTCCCACAATCTTTTGGCAAGTAAAACAAACCACAGCGGGTAGTTGAATGAACCCATCGTAAAGTTTTTGTAGTTTTGTCATCCAATATGGCAAGTGCTGTGTTGACGTAACAGAAAGTACAAAATTTAGGTTGCTCTCCACATGGAAAATTATAAACTCCCTCAGCTGTTTGTGACCATTGAAAATTAGAAGGATGAATGGGTGCTTTATTCAGAAATACTGACTTCCAGACATAGCCCTGCTGATAAGCCATTTGCTCAATTTCCATGAGGCACTGCTCTGCACAGTATCAATTTCGTCCACAGTGTGACATCAGATCATATGATGTATATTGTTGTTTCCTGACAGTAATGACAAGTAGAAACCCACTTCACAGTGATGTAGACCTCCCTGTCAATGGCAGGCGTCAGGTCCTTGAATTCATGCCAGCTTCGGCACCATGGATTTACACCATTCTGTTCCTCTCAGATCAAGGCTACGCAAAGGTCTCCTTTAACACCTGGTATTAACAGTCACCTCGTATTGACATTTAAATCTAGATATGACTTATCTGGATTACATTTACAGATGGCATTACATTGCATCTGTTATGCTAATTTAACTCTGATCTCTCAACTTCTTTTATTTATTTCCCATCTAGGAGTGTCTATCCTGTCAATACAGTTTTAGAAGTATGTTGTCTGAGCTGTCTGCCATCTGTATGATTTGCATGCACTTTGTGGTGGGAAAGTTTATTTCAATTTCTGTACTGGAGACCCACAGCTTTTAACCTCTGTTTCCATTATGGCCACATGTTTCTTCGGAGCTGGTTTTAAGGAGTGGATCTCTGATGAGTCTTTGGTCTGTTTCGACTTAGTTTTTCTGCACATGCTCTGTCCAAATCCAATTACCTTGGACATAGGCTCACCTGTGACAGTCAAAGTGTACACTAGACAGTGTTGTGTGAATTGCTTGCTGCAGTGGCGCTGACTGAGAGTTAAAAACTTCTGATGGAAAGACAACCTGGTGTCTGATCTTCCGGAGTGGAAGTGTCCGCTTGTCTTTATAGCTCAAGCTTACTGACAACAAAAGAAAGAGATTAAACAGTTAACTTAATGTTCTTCAATCAGTCAATGGACCATGCTGTGTCAACATTTCCTAATCCACACAAAATGAGAATGGGATGTTTGACTCAGCTGGTAGCGATTGATACTGGCTTTTGCAAATGAATTGTCTAAAGTCCCTCTCTGATGATTTGCCAGCACGGCTTTGGGCTTTTAAAAGTACATAGACAGGACTTCCTGGCCAGGATTGTAGCTGTGTCAGTTTCCTACAAGCAGACTGTCTAAATGGGGGAAAAGTAAGAAAGTAAGAAAACTGTTTAGAGCTCTGTGGCCTGGCTATGGGATTTCCTCCTGAATTTGTGAGATTATGATAGACATATACACCGGACCATGCTGTGAATGGCAAACCTGTTCAGATAAATCTCTAACTGTTGTTGCTGCATGCAGCCAGGTTGCCACTGGTTTGTTGCTGAACATTGCCCTCCTTGCCCCTCTCCTCCACAGGGTAAACCGTACTACTTTGACCGTGTGTTTCGGTCCAATACCACTCAGGTGGAATTCTACAATGCCGTCGCACAGAAGATTGTCAAAGGTATTGGATTATAGATGCTGTCTCACTGACTTCACGTACAGCTTAATATTGTCCCATGGAAATATTTGTGTCTAAGTTCTTTGTCTTGATCTGCTTACAGATGTCCTGGAGGGCTATAACGGGACCATATTTGCCTATGGGCAGACCTCATCTGGCAAAACACACACAATGGAGGTAAAATAATATTGTTTTTTCCAAAGCATAAAATTAAAATGAATGAAGAGACAGATATTCTGTGCTATCTTCTCTATAGTATTTATGAAATTCATGTCTTATAAAGGGGAAACTCCATGACCCAGACATGATGGGGATCATTCCTAGAATTGTTGAAGACATCTTCAACTACATTTATTCCATGGATGAGAACCTGGAGTTTCATATCAAAGTACGTATTTCTGTAATCTCTTAATATCATGCTCAAATGCCTTTGAATGGCAACGAACACAAGTCATAATTTAGGCCAAGTTTAATTAGAGGCTTCCGCTTTGCAGGTTTCATACTTTGAAATCTATTTGGACAAAATCAGGGACCTGTTGGATGGTATGTATCAGCTTCTCATGTCACTTGATATTGTCCGTCAGTTACATTGAGCATTGAATTACAGGTCATTTCAAATATAACAGGCCCAAATTCAGTTTCAAACATGATATTTCATCGAGAATGAACATTTCTTACATGTGTGTCAATAGTAATACACCTAACTTTGTGAAATGTTTACAAGAATAATATTTCTGATCAACTCTGATTGTTTTCTTTCTTTCCACAGTATCAAAGACCAACCTTTCAGTGCATGAGGACAAAAACAGGGTGCCTTTTGTCAAGGTGAGCCACATGATAAATTAAAGGCTTTGATGAACTGAAAGACTTTAGACAGTGGTGTCACATTGGATAATTTCATATCGATATTGTGAAAAATGTGATGTGGATACAATCAGTCAATTATTATGCCCATTGGAACATGAATCATTTTTCATGTGCTGCCAATTTCAACATAAATTTCCCCAGAGAGAGAAGATTCGAGAGAACGTCAGACAAACTCAAAGAAAATGTTCCCCTTGTATTTCCACCCCTGATAATTGTCCCTTTGTAAAGCCAGCCTGCTGTGGGGTGATTGTAAACGGTGGTTCCTTGTGATGTGTTTGTGTCCTCAGGGGTGTACCGAGCGTTTTGTGTGCAGTCCTGACGAGGTCATGGACGCCATAGATGAAGGAAAAAACAACAGAAGCGTGGCTGTCACAAGTGAGTTCCTACACTGAGCGCCTTCAGTGCTGCTGCCTCTCACGGGTTCAACCTCACTGGGTCTCCTGACTCCAGGTTCATATCAGCCATGGAGCTGTTTGTGCTTAACTAGCAACACAGCAGGCCTTTGCCGGGGATAATGACCTCGCCCCACCAAGGATGAATTATGCGGCAATAAAGTAAAAATAGATGTGGTGCTTCATGCCTGCTTGAACACTGGCTGCATAAATGCTGCTTGGTGTTTCTTTACTTGGAAATTTGGCAGGACACTTATTCACATCTCGTTTTGTAAAATTTAAGACAGGAATACATGTTGCCATTGTTCAGCCATATACATTTCAATAAGTAGTCATTGATAAACATTATGGAGCTATTGAGAAAAAAGATTTCATTGACGTTAGTACACACATCTGTTGTCAGTAACACATCATTTCTGTGATTAGCACAGTGGCTAACTGGATGTTTATGTGTGTGCATATGCATGTGTGTGTATGTGTGTTTGTGCACATGTGCATGATAGACATGAACGAGCACAGCTCCAGAAGTCACAGCATCTTCCTCATCAACATCAAGCAGGAACACACTCAGACTGAACAGAAACTTACTGGCAAGCTCTACCTCGTTGATCTGGCTGGGAGTGAAAAAGTACACGACTCTCTCACTCTTCCTCCATCTGTCTCTCTGACTTTCTTGTCGTTTCTCATTTTCTGCAGCTTTTTGTAGTCATCTAGGCCAGTCACAGTTTTCTTCCTTCCAATTTTTACACAAACCTTTTGATCAAATGTACAGCCAAGGCAATAATGGTTCATTTTATTTAGGCACAACATCTGTTGCCAGCTTCTTGACCAGCAGAAGCCCAACACTGTTTTAATAGTTTTGACAACAGAGCTTGTTGGGCAATTCTGCTGCTGCATCTTCCTTTCAGCAAATGACACCCCAGTAATCTGTGCATCAGTATAATCTGTTGATAAGCTGAGGAAAACACTAAGCCATTAATATGCTTCTTCAACTTTCTTTTCCTAAGCTCTTTTTCTAACTTTCTTATTGATTTATTATTTACCTCCTCACATTTTCTCTGTTGTTTTTGGACTGTTTTGGATACATATGACCAGATTGTGTTCAGATATAATTTGTGCAGTGTAATCCTCTTACATAATGGCATTGTTTCAGCAGCTATGATCTGGTTTTAGGCTTATAATTATAACAATTACGCGTTGGGCTTATTCTCATTGAAAACTGTCACGCTTGTGTTTGTGTTTGTGCCTGTGTGTGTGTGTGTGTGTGTGTGTGTGTGTGTGTGTGTGTGTGTGTGTGTGTGTGTGTGTTTGTGGTTGTGTTTGCAGGTGGGTAAAACTGGAGCAGAGGGCACAGTGCTGGATGAGGCCAAAATGATCAACAAGTCCCTGTCATCACTGGGAATCGTCATTTCAGCTCTGGCAGAAGGCTCGGTGAGATGTGAACCAACCTTTCTAAGATTAAATGTAATAGAGGGAAGGACAGAAATCTGAGATATGGGACATTGTGTTTACAGATTGGGAAAAATATTGTCATATTTTGCCCATATACATTTTCTCAGAGGTTTTGAGGGTAGTTTGTCCCATGTTACTTTCATACTTGTCCCTTTTAACTGATGTGTAGGACTCCTGAGTTATCCTGTGGCAAATGAATGTTACAGCTGTAAAATGAAGCCTTTAAATATTAAAGATCATTAATCCAGTTTGACACTAGAAACTCCATCTAGACCATAGTATAGATTATAGTATGTAGTATTATAGACAGACTATAGATTCTAGACTAATTGCACCACTCTTGCCTGTGTCAGTCTTACGTGCCGTACCGAGACAGCAAGATGACCAGGATCCTGCAGGACTCCTTGGGAGGGAACTGTCGGACCACCATGGTCATCTGCTGCTCACCCTCTGAGTACAACGAAGCCGAGACCAAGTCCACTCTCCTGTTTGGACAGAGGTAGACACAGATACTGTGAACAGACACACACACACACACACAGTATGTGCACGTCCTCACACACACACTCAAAAACATATCCCCATAACTACTACCGATAACAAATACAGATTCTCCAGGACTTGTCAACCTGGATAAGTGTAATTAACAGACATTACATTAAAAATGTCTGCTGTCAGTGTGGCCTGAATAGATATTTTCCTCTTTTTGTCACCTTTCTTTCTCATTAGAGCAAAGACCATCAAGAACCAAGTGAGTCTGAATGTGGAGCTAACAGCAGAGCAGTGGAAGAAGAAGTGGGAAAAGGAGAAGGAGAAGAACAAGACTTTGAAAAACTCAGTCACCTGGCTGGAGACCGAGCTCAACCGCTGGAGGAATGGTGAGAAAGACGAGCAGCTCTTCAGCTGAAAGGTTCCTGTGCAGGTCTGGAAACATCAGGAAGGGAAGGAAGTAGGAAAAGAAGATCAGTTCAAATGGGTGTACAGTTTAAGCTCACAATTTGAGATATATAGACACACTGACATTTCATATATTGTGATATATGTTGTCAAGAATAATCCTCGGCTAATGAATCATGTGGGATACTTAATTGTTGTATTTCCCAGCCTTTGTTAGTATATATTACATTGAAAACCATTTAAAAGTTTCCAGAACCTGTTCTAGAAAAAAACATTACAACATTTTGAAATGGGAAAACTTGTAGGAACATTGGCTTTAAGCTCTTTTATGGTCTGATGTGCTGAATGCAAACTAAACGATGAGTCTAAATGATGATCAGAACCCAGTTGGTTTTATAACAGCTTGGATGAAACATGGTTCAGAGACAACTTGCCAGGTCTGTCACGCTTGAACGGCTGCATCTGGCAGTGAAGCCCCAAAGTACTTTTGTCATAGTTCATTAGGGCTGAATCACATTGGTCCTATTTTGGGCTTAAACAGGATATGGTTGACTTGTTGCAAGGAAAATAAAGAAAGAATCCTTTGTTTTAAAGATCCATACTGGATCTGCGATAAAGAATGTTACCCATAGTTCTCCAGTTCAGAGGCTTCCCATGATCATGGATTATATTAAGTTTATATTTCAGAGCTTGTGATTGGTTGTCCAACATGTGTATTGTTTAGCCTGTTTTGTAATGTTGGTCGAGAGAGTCCATAGTTCTATTTGTTGGAGAAATTTCACTCTGTCATGCCAATTTATACAGATCGACTTTGTCTGTATCCATAAGATAAAGGCTCACTGACTGTGGATATCTCTGACCCAGTCTTTGTCCTCTGTTGCCCCCTGCAGGAGAGAGTGTGCCGGTGGAGGAACAATTTGACAAGGAGAAGGCCAAAGAAGAGGTGCAGGCCCTCGACACTGCGCTCAACAATGACAAGCCAGCCCCCTCACCTGCCCACAGCGCCCTCCCCGGGGTCAAACTCACTGACGCTGAGAAAGAGAAGTGTGCAGCAGAGATAACCAAGCTCTACAAAGAACTGGATGATAAGGTGAAGAGGTCTTGACTGTTCACACTGTGGTTTAGTCAGAGAGCTTCTGTTATATTATTGTTTTTATTGATCATTAAGGCATGGGCGCACCTGTTGTGTTTTGAGTGTTTACCCCTTTAGTTTGGCTTGTTTGACAAGGTGAGAACAATGTTTTTTGTTCTTGTGGTAAGAAATAACTGCACCAATACGCCGGAAATTGCAGGCCTCTGTGAGAACGTAATCCAAAGCAACTAGAGGAAGCATCCCCAAAGTGACTGTTGCTCATATTTAGGTGTTTATTCATGAGTTTGTAACCAGTATCACCTGGTAACAGCAAAGAGAGCAGACATATCTAAGATAGAGAGATTGATTCATGGTTTAGTCTGCCTGGCAACATGAACATGAAAAGCTTGGTTGCATGGTTGATTTTTTGCTCAGAAGACACTGTTTTGTTCAAAATGCAAAGTAAATAAGCATCATTGAATTGTCAACTTTGATGCTGAAAAAGGCAACCAGTAAATACAGAGGAAAAGAAGACATGGTTTGCAATGGTATGAAAAAATGACTTGTTTATCTGAAATTTTAACTCACCTTATTACAAATGTTAACACAATATATGCTAATCATATGGTGTTAATATTAACTGAAGTTGTAACTACTGTGCATTGCTAAAGCAGACTGAATGAGATGCTCTCAGAATACTTGCAGTGTCACTTTTGGCCAGCAGAGGCCGTGGTTGATGCTGTGGTCAACATTGCATTTGTCTCTGTGGAAATTAACACTGTATGCTGCAATGTATTTCACAAATGTGTTTTATTTATTTATTTATTTATTTATTTATTTTAGGAGTTGCCAATCAAGACGTGGGTGTTATGTTTTTTTAAGGGACATTGCCTTGACTATAAAATGAATCAGAGAAGCATTCACTTGCCAGTTTCTTTCATATCCCTCACTCTCTCTTACCACTCTGCCCTTTCTCCAGGATGATGAGATCAACCAGCAGTCTCAGCTGGTGGAGAAGCTGAAGCAGCAGATGTTGGACCAGGAGGAGGTGAGCCCCCCCGCTGTCCCGCAGCCCTCCAGCACTTCCTGTTAGCACAGGCTCAGTTTTACGGCAGTTAGCAGACCAATAGGCAGCCCTGCAGGAGAGGTCAGGCTGTTAGCTCACCCACAGCAAGCTCAGGGAAATGGTGCAGTAAACACCTGAGGGTTTTAGTCACACAAAAATGTGCTTTGAGGATGCTGCTGGTGATTTTCTTGTATTTTAGTTTTTGCTGTATCATCAGAAAGACATGGTTTGGTTCACTATTTTTGGAGAGTGTGGATATATATAGCAAGATTTTTCTCTATTACAGTTTGCAAGCATCGCAACACAACGCCCTTTTTCCTTTTCTCTCCTGTCCAAATTGATCACATTACATTGAATGTCATTTTCTTATCTTCCTCTCTCCCCATTCTCCACTGTAGCTCCTTGCCTCCTCGCGCCGAGACCACGACAACCTGCAGACGGAGCTAAACCGCCTGCTGGCAGAGAATGAAGCCTCCAAGGAGGAGGTGAAGGAGGTGCTGCAGGCCCTGGAGGAGCTGGCCGTCAACTACGACCAGAAGAGCCAGGAGGTAGAGGACAAGACGAAGGAGTTTGAGGCCCTGAGTGAGGAACTGAACCAGAAATCGGTGAGCAGGTTAAAGTTTGGAAAGTCATGATGCAAACTCCAGCACACAATACAGATTTACTGCAGTCTGTAAACTGTCCTGATTATCTCTTATTATCTTTGTCCCGTCTTCTTGCCCCTGCTAGAGTTCCTTAGCCTCCATCGACTCTGAACTCCAGAAACTGAAGGAGATGACCAACCACCAGAAGAAGAGGGTCACTGAGATGATGTCATCGCTGCTCAAAGACTTGGCTGAGATAGGCATCGCTGTGGGCAGCAAGGACATCAAGGTTGCTAGTCTCGGCCTCACCTTACTAACAATAATAATACTTTTGGATAGGAGCTTTAGGTTTCAAGTGAATGGGATTCACATTCCATCGACGTTACACTCCAAATCTCACTATAATGAATGGCTCAGTTATCTCTTGTGGAAAATTGGTAACATGTTTTTTTTGCTGTGTCACAGATGCAAATACAAGCACCCAAATAAGAATCAAACCCCAAACCTCAGCAGCCTTAGTGCTGTTCTCTGCCTATTAGTGGTCATTCTTGAGTCACTCTACTTTTACTTGTTTTTTTATTGATTTTTCAACATTATGGTGAAATGCTCATCGCTGTGGAGTTTTTGCTCTGCACTTCTAGAAATCAGTCTCATGGTGTGTCCAGTACTGTGACTTCTTTTTCCTTTAATTTCCTGTTGTGGAAGTTTGATTTTCCATAGGTGGCAGTTTTTTCTGTTTCTGTTTTCTGATGTGTGAAAATGGCACAGATTGTTGCTTAAAGGCTATATGGTGCAAAATGGCCCAGAAAACATAGTTCTTCTTGCACCTAACAAACTTTCTTTCCTCTCATCGTTCAGCAACAAGAGAGCACTGGTCTGATTGACGAGGAGTTCACTGTAGCCCGCCTCTACATTAGCAAGATGAAGTCGGAGGTGAAGAGCATGGTAAAGCGCAGCAAGCATCTGGAGAGCATCCAGGCCGAGAACAGCCAGAAAATAGACGAGAACGAGAAGGAGATGGCTGCCAGCCAGTTGCTTATCTCCCAGGTAACTGCTTGGGCTATTTTTTTGCCACCATTGCCTTAGCCATCATGGATAGTGTTGCTATAGTGACAAATGTGGTGCTTAATTAAAATGGTGGACTATGTGGCCGTCAATCAAAAGGCAGCTGTAACAAGTTTCTCTACAGTGTAATGCCAGCCTCTCATTCAAAGATTAGTCCCTGTCTTACAATAGAGAATTCCTGTTTGCACGTCTAACACTGCCCACTCTGGGTGTAGAAGCCGTGGAGTTTGTGCAAAGAATTGTGTGAGCTTTAATCACAAGTGACAGTGTTATTGCTCTTGGTGGTTTTGTATCATGTTATCTCCGCCTCTCTCTCTCTTCTTTCTTTGGCCTCACTCTGATCTTAGCATGAAGCTAAGATCAGGTCCTTGTCGGAGTGTCTCCAGAATGTGGAGCAGAAGAAGAGACAGCTGGAGGAAAATGTGGACTCTCTTCATGGCGAGCTGGTCAAGATCAGCGCCCAAGGTGAACACAAGTCCCTGCAGCACTAAGACAGATGTGATGTAAATGAATGTCTTTTCCAAATCATAAACTTTGAATGCTAATGCAAGATGAAACAACTTTAAGATTGGACTGTTAAAAATGTTGTTTTGCAGATTTCTTTAGACTTTAACGGGACTCTCAGAAGGCTAGCACCACCTAGTGATGAAATGCACTGATAAACATTTCTTTCTCCCTCCAGGGAAAGTTCATGCCATGGAACAAGAGAATGAGATGCAGTCTGCCAATGAAGTCAAGGTACATCTAACATCTGATCGGTCTCTTTATTAAGTGAGAATAGTCTCTCCTTGGTGCCACTGTAACATTACTGACTGTTTGTTTGCGGTGACCCAGTTGTATGCCTTCCTTTCTACAGGAAGTTGTGGAGAAGCAGATCCAGTCCCACAGGGAGGCCCATCAGAAGCAGATCAGCAGCCTGAGAGATGAGCTGGACACCAAAGAGAAACTCATCACTGAGCTGCAGGAGTAAAGCACCACACCCCTTTCACACTTTCATTTTCACTTTCTTTTTGTAAATGAATCTCACTTCTGAGCTAATACCAACACTTACTGGAATCTCTCCTGACTCGTGTGTGTCCAGTCTGAACCAGAAAATTATGCTGGAGCAGGAGAGGCTGAGGGTGGAGCACGAGAAGCTCAAGACTGTCGACCAGGAGAAGAGCCGCAAGCTCCAGGAACTCACGTATGATCTCATATTTTATAAACATCACTTACATCGAAGCTCCATCCTCTCCGCAGTGATCTTGCTGGCAAACTACAGGCTATTTCCCGCTGAATGCACTCTGGGTAAGTAACATCAATCTGTGTCTGCAGACTGATACAGGACAGGAGGGAGCAGGCTAAACAAGACTTGAAGGGACTGGAGGAGACTGTGGTGAGTTATTGGTGAGTGCATTTGGATCTCCATTCATTTAGTGTCACTATGCTTTTCTGAGTTAGTTTTCCTTACTTTTACATAGGCCAAGGAGCTGCAGACGCTCCACAACCTGAGGAGGCTGTTTGTCCAAGACTTGACTGCTAGAATCAAAAAGGTAAAAGATTTTGAGTATTTCAAAGCACAGCAGTGTCTTCCACATAGTAAAAGAAATGTATTCCACTGTTGGCCTTTGTAGTGGCAGGATGTAATTTATCATCATGCTGTGTCTCCATCTACATATCCTACTGTTAATTGGAAATCGCTAATGGAACATTATTATTGAAATCACCATCCAGCTGCTTCATCTTGTCACTTCATCTGTCTCTGGTATAATATCTCAAGAGCCCTTCGTGCCCAAACCACAGTCATTACCTGGAATGAGACCTTGTGTGTCTCATCTACCGGCTGCAATCCCTTTAATTTGCACAATGCTGAAATTTTAATGAATCCAGGGGAAGACAAAAAAATGTCTGCAGTAAGTAGGCCATCTGATTCTTCAAAGGTAGCAGCTGTAAATAAGGGAGTCACACCCTATGTAGCGTGCTCTTCTCCAGCCCCGAGGCTGGGGCTTGACGAGATAAGCTACGACAAACCAGGCTTTCCTGGATTGGAGAGATAATGTCTCTTGGAGTCATACCCATCCAAACTCGTCTGCTTATCGCTTCGTTTAGTCACAAGTGGTAGACTATGGCTGGCAGGGTTTTGGTTACAGACATCCGTTCAATCTTCTCTTTAATCTTCTCTTTTAATATGGTCTATTCATAGATTAGGACTAAATGCAATGAATGAGATGGAGGAGAACTAATAAGAATGGAGCAGTAACGCATGTATTGGTATCAGTTGATATGTGTTACCTGGTGCTAAAGCTGTGTTGTGTATCTGAGCAGGGTGGTGACATGGACTCAGAAGAAACAGCAAGCAACACTGCCCAGAAACAGAAAATCTCCTTCCTGGAGAACAACCTCGAGCAGCTCACCAAAGTTCACAAACAGGTAAGAATATTTGCAAACACGCAGCTAAAATGCTTTCGTTGAATTTAGGTACATTAAATTAGAACGTACATGAGCTTGCATAACACAAGCATGCATCTATAGCCTACAAAGAAGTAAAGGCTGTAAATCGGTTCCTTCTAAGCCTAAAATTGAGTTTTGGTGACTTCATTCTGCCTGACCTCCCCATCTTCCCAACTGGTATTTGTCTTCCTCTAGCTGGTACGGGACAACGCTGACCTTCGCTGTGAGATCCCTAAGCTGGAGAAGCGCCTGCGGGCCACGGCTGAGCGCGTCATATCACTGGAGGGCGCTCTGAAGGAGGCCAAAGAGAACGCAGCTCGGGACCGTAAGCGCTACCAGCAGGAGGTGGACCGCATCAAGGAGGCTGTCCGGGCCAAAAACATGGCCAGGAGGGGACAGATAGGTCAGTGGAAATATATAATTACTCACACTGAGATGTGTAACATCCTGCCTTTGTGAAGATACACTGAATCAATGTTGGCAACAGAAATCATGACAATCCCCCAAACTTGCGTTACATTTTTCAAACAGCAACAATCTGTTGAGAAGAATAATCTTCATCTGCAGAATGACACCGTGTTACTTAAAGGGGCTGGGCAACATGACTGTCAGCATAAATCAAGTTGAGTAATGACCAAAGACTTCAAATTCAGTCAAGATTACAGTTTTGGAAGAAGTGTATTATTTAGACACCCCCTGACCTAAACCCTTAGCGGGCAAGAAAAAACTCCAGAAGATCCAGAAGCCAAAAAGGGGAAAGATGGAGGAACTCATGGGAGTGCAATGGTTCAGAATGCTTTTATTTGTTTTTTATAACATCCCAGCCATTTCACTGTATGTAACCCTTTTCGGTGTGTTAAACCCCAGCCAAGCCCATCAGACCAGGCCAGCAGCCCGTCACCACACCTATGAACCCCAGCGTCAATCGGGCCAACCTCCAGAACAACCAGCCTGTCAGCATCAGGGGAGGAGGCAACAACCAAGAGAACATCGAGTAATCTCTAGAGTTTATTATTCTGCTCTCATCAAGGTGCCACTGCCATTGTATTACAGATTATTGCACAATCTCATTGAATTATTACCGTATCTGGGACCAGTTTCCAACCAGACATCCAAATTGCATTACAAATTGTAACATTGCTGGTAATTTTAGTTTCACTCCTTTCCTTCCTTGCCTTCCCTTACAGCTGCTGAAGATGGAAAATATTCACTGAAACAAGAAGTAAACATCGCCCAGAGAAGTTTGCATTCCACACCGAACTTGACATGGAACCATTCCTCTAATATCAAAGTGTGTGTGTGTGTGTGTGTGTGTGTGAGTGAGTGTGAGAGTGTGTGTGTGTGTACATACAGTATATGAAAACATATTTATTTATCCTGTGTTATAAGTCCTCCGTTATGCATTTCTTCTTTCATGCCTTTGGTTTCCCAAGCACAAAAAAATGCTCTCTGGCAACTGACTAAAGTTAACATATGAAATGAAAACACAGAGGCAATACATTGCTCTTTTTTTTAAATACCACACACTTATGTCAATAACTTCCCAAGATAATAGTCTGCACCGTGCCAAGGTGAATATATGACTCAAGTTGTCAGAATAACAAAGGCAAAACAAAGACACTAACTGGAGAACTGGTGGAAACACCCTGCGTGTAAGAATATATCACTGTCTATTATACAGTTAAGAGTTTGTACTGTATTATAGATAATGTCTGAACTGCATCATAACTTACCCAGTATTTGGTGTATCATGTAAGTTGCACGGTGGCAACACAGCATTTGTCCTGTCCCACTAGTCCCACTATCACTGTGGAGGCGGACCTGAAAATATCCAGTCTTAATCTTTTATGATTGTAATGATCAGTGTCAGACCGCTCAGAAATGTATTTAACCTCCTCATAGTGGTTCACTGTCATGTTTAACAGAGTTTGTGTGAGATGAGGAAGAGCTGAAAGAGATATCTCACCCCACTGCAACTTTTAGACCAATTATTCTCTTATTAGCCATGTATTTCTGTTGTTTCAAAAAATTCGAGAATGCTGGCTTAGGGCGGCCAAGAAGGTGGGAATTGATGTCTTTTGATTTTTTTTTTTTCAAGCTGTCACACTATCCATTAGAGTGCCGTTCTTCTGTTCTATAATAGGTAGAGACAAATGTTATCTATTACTGGCTCACTGCTGGCAAGAGCTGGAGATCACTTGTGTTTGTTTTTTCTTTTTTTTTTCTTTTGCCCTAAAACGTTCCATCGTACCATTTTTGTTGAAATGGACATGCTTGCATTTACCATAAGATGAATCAGTTCCCCAGATTTTGCCCTTTGGACAACTCTGAAAGTCCCAGTTAGCTCTGCTGCAGTGGCCTCAGCACCCCTGACTGACACTGAGCGAGTGCCATATTGACCCATTGTAGTGAAGATTAACTCAACAGCCTAAGTCCACAGGTGGGACCTACTTTTAACAGAAGTCAACCTTTAAAAAAAAGTTGCTTATAGAATAGATCCATTATGTTTTCTTTTTTCATTTCATTATACCTTAGTTGAATGTTAATTTAAAGCACTTTTAAAATGTATTTCTGAAATAATCCTCTTGCTGACAGCCTCTTGAATACTGATTGTACTACTGGAAATCAGAAATTGAGGATATCACTGGAATTAATTTGAACTTAAAGCTGAAAACTCAGAAATAATTGTTATGTGTATGTATATGTTACAAACACCCCACCCCCACAGGCATTGCAGTGTATTTCCACAAATGTTTTCTGCAGCCTTGGTCCTCAAGTTTTTACCCTAGAGAAGATCTCAATAAAGTCTCAGAGTGAAACCTTGTTGTGAGGCTTTTATTACATATCACAGGGAGAATCAAATAGGAATTTGAGTGGAAAGCCTTTTGTAAAATATGTCTATGTGCTATACACGTTCAGATTACTCAGGGTTCCCAAGGGCCTTGAAAATCCTTGAATGTTTGTGAATATGAGAATCATAAAATGAGTCAGTATTTTTTTTAAGGATGTTCTTGAACAGCACCCAACCGTATCAATATATCAACACGCCTCAGCTATCTCAACTTCTCTTAGTATCTACACTTCACATATTGAGGAAAAACCTGTGAGGGAGGTTTGTGTTAACATAGCAGCAGTTTTCGAAATAAATTCATGAATTATGATCAAAATCATGAACATTTCCATCTCCAAATTTCATGTCCCCATTTTTAAAAAAATCCTTTCATGTTGTTCATTTTGCTCGGATAGGACCATTGGCAGTTAGATTATATGGCATCAGACTGCCCAGAGGGAAACATTGATTCAACCAATCTCTTGTCACTCCTTCAATCAATGTTGTTGCTCAATAACACCTTGTTATAAAGGTCAATATGACATCTAGCCAACCACCACATTCACTGTCATGTAATTTTTCTTTGTGTGAACACCAACATCAAATTTTCTCTAGTGAGAGTTCTTTACTTTTCTACTCAGAGAAAAGTGAGCCTGTCACTTCCATCCTTATACCAGCAGGGTGTGTGCTTTTAAATTCATATTAACACACAATTAGAACAGATGTGATTAAAACACTGTCTCTGAGTTTGAACTATGAAAAGTGAACTTGAGGTTTTATTGTCTGAAGCAAACCCAGTGCTCCATTAAACCAAATTGTATGCAAGACTTTACAGTGTTCCTTGATCATCTGAGCACTAAATCATTCATGATCCAGCTTGCACAGTAAAGCTCCCTGCTGTGATTCTCAGACAGAGCTGTGCTATAATGAGGGGGGTGGAGGGGGGGTCTTTACATTTTTATACTGAAACATTTGATCATGTTTACAGCCTCCACAATATGAAAATGAAAATCCAAAGTAAGGATGAGATTCATGCTAAGAAAAAAACGTGTTTGAAGGGCACATTTCATTGGTGGGGCTCAGGAGAACAGTGGCAGTCTGTGGCAGATGCTCTCAAATGCTTTCATGTTACACACTCCCAAAAAGACACTTTAATCAAGATTTTACCCAAAAAGTCCAGAATCAAGTGACAGTGATTTCCTATTGCATTGTATGACAGTGTACACTGTTGGGTAGATGATATGAGGGTAACTGATGATATGAGGGTAATTGTTGTTCTTATCAATGGTCTGGCAGGGCTAATTTTTGAAAAATTGGTGAATTAACCTGTGAAATAACAGCTGTCCCTCATTTTGCTGGGGACCCTCTAGAACTCTTTTAGGGACCCATGGGTGTCCCCAAACCCCAGTTTGTGAACCACCGAGCAGTGAGGTGTTGAACCGGGAGGGGGCAGGCCGGCAGCGGGGCTCTGGTCGCCGTCTATCAGCGTTGACAGACGGGCGGGGTGAGAGCGACAGACCGCGTCTGCTGGGAGAGAACAGAGCTGGGGCCAATGTGCCGCAGTAAGACAGACACACACCGGAAGTTATTAGGTTCGGCCTTCAAAATAGTTTTGGTATGCACGAAAAAAAAGAAAAAACTCACGCACACACACAAACACTATAATAATAACAATAATAATATAATAATAACTTCCAAATCATCAAAATGGATATAAACAACTGCTTTTGAAGAATATTAGGCATTACCTGACACCAGGCACCGGTGCCAGGCACCTGTTCAAACCCTATGGAAACAATGTTGT
>OMLF01057708.1:53728-78158 GCA_900302615.1 Holocentrus rufus | reverse complement strand
TAGGGGGAGAGGGGGGGTGTTACGCTGCTGGGCCACGCTTGCTTAATTACTCCCTATAAATGAAGAGGGTGCCAAAGTGACGGGGGATTCAAGAGGTTGACAACACAGAGACCGGGTCCTGCAGCGTGGGAGGGATCGTTTGGACCCGCCGCAAACTGAGCGCGCTCATAAATCATTCAAAGTTCCGATTATATTTCCTGACACATGTCTGGGTTCAGGTGACATGTCAACTCCATGTGACCCCCTCCACGCTATAAGGTGTCTCACTATCAATGTGTAGTAGAATTGTATAGCTGTTTTTTTTTTTTTTTTGGTAATCTCCATATGCTGCAGCCTAAGCGTATTTTAATGGAATTAAAGTGGTCTAGCGATGACTCAGCGTTCCTTGCTTGCTGTGTCAGGTCACTCTGAAGGTGAGGCGTATCAGACACTCGCACACCATGACTCAGCAAATATCACTTACATGGCGGTGATGGGAATGCTGATGATTAAAGGGGCGCTTTATTATAAAATGGGTATATTGTATTACGGTGACACCAAGGACAGTGAACTGGATGGCACGCAAGAAACGATGATTAAATGATGGAGGATGTCCATATCGGGACGCATTTAAACAAATTAGGCTCATTAAGGTGTTAATTGGGGTCTTACTGACGGCTAAATACTCCAAGTTTGATTATATTGCACATAACTTCTTTGCAGCCTCCTTTCTGTGTTTCTCTGCTCTGGTCTGTTCACACTGATTTGTTTCCATGGTTCCTCTGTTTTGTCTGATGACCATTTCTGTTTCCATCTCTCCCTCCCACTGGCATTTCTTGCCCCTTGTGTGTTTTTTTTCTTTTCTTTTTTTTTTTTTTGTTTTCTCTCCTCTCTCGTCTTCTCCTCCGTCAGAATTTACAGGGCATGCTCTCCTCCCTCCATTCTGAGCTTGACATTCAGAGGTACTTGATGAAAATCCAATTGCCCCACAGAGTTAGTTGGCCTTTTATCTTATCTGCATCGTGCCTCCGCGTGTGTGTCAGTGTGTGTGGTTCGGTTTGCATCACCGCTAACATCTGCTGCGTGACCCCGGTCCCACCTCTACTGCCCCCTGCCTCTCAGCATCTGTCCCCGCTTCGCCTGCCAAACGCACTTTGCTGCCAAGCTAAACCAGCTTAGAGCCTGAAAGCTCCCACAACTGTCAGCCACACTCGACACAAAATGTCTAAATTCCTTATTTGCGCTTATGTGAGTGTACAACGGCGTTCGCATGTGGGTGCGCTTGTGTGTCCAAGATAACCTCGTGGACCTGGCCTTGTGTCCACAGCTCCATTAGCTCCATGGCGGCTGACTGCTGCCAGGCCAGACGAGCATTTCATAAAGAGCTCTGTGTTCATTGACCCTACAGTTTGAGCCTCACTTTGTCCCTGCGGTGCGGATCTCTTTGCAGCGCCGCACAATGGCTCAGTGGGCTCAGTAGCCTTGTCACGCACCGCCTGGCGACAGTCCTCCTCTAGCCCTGGCTTAAGGTTGTCACATCTCGATAGGTTTTGAAGCTCACAGATCTGATTACAAAGTCTGATCTTCAAGTTTTGATGACATAATACCGGATCCTTGATCAGCGGTTAAAAGGAATTTCTCCCTCCCTAATACCCCCGTTTTAGATCTCTTTTTGATTTCTTGCAAAGTGTGATTTAATGTGACGTTTTTTGAATATTTCCTCTCTTCTGCTCTTGGTATCATCACTGAATGAGACTGCTCAGGTCACATGCGTGCATAAGAATTTAAAAGTTAAAACTCCTTTGATATGATGAGAGGTTTGCGTGTGCTTGATAACTTTCAACACTGCGATGTGTTTGTGGTACAGTGCTGAGCAGTCGTAGATGTGTGAGCACGTTTCTTGAGTGTCATATTATTATTAATACCGCTTTGCACATTTGCATGACTGGAGTCGGTTTGGCACACTTGGGCACTGTGCCGGAGTCGAGCCCTAAAGTCAACATCAGAGGTGCTTGATACCAGCGTGCCAAAGAATCTGTGTGTCTCCTAACAGTCTTGACCTTCTCCGGGTGGCAGATGTCACTTATAACTCCAATCCATCAAATGCATGACATTTTGAAAAGTGTGTTTTGACAGTTTTCTCTTCGGAAAATTGTTCCGTAACACTCGTGTCACTGATTTTGAGACTGTAATAGCTCAGAAACTCATGCACTCCTTTAATGCACTGCCTTCCATCACTGCTTTGTCTCTGCAGTCCACGGTCTCTGGCTCACTGTATTGTGTGTTTATTTGTTCCCCCCTCCAGAGCAGAAGCCCGAAGCACGGCCCCAACCCCCAGCCCAACGTTGGCGACCAGGTGGACCACCTCTCCCTGGCCTCACTGGAGTCGCTGGACACCATGTCTGAGGCAGACGCGCCCACAGCCTTCACCCGCGGCAGCCGGGTTCGTGCCAGCCTGCCTGTGGTGCGATCCACTAACCAGACAAAGGACCGTTCACTAGGTACGCTGTCTAAAAAGTTGGGATTTGCCTTGATTTGAATCAATTCAGGAAGTGGATTTGTTCCAGTGCTGGTACACTGGAGCATCTTTGGCGTTGAAACCACTTGAAGCCCCCTATCGAGCAAGTTCAGGACTACATGCATGCCTTGCACACGCTCAGTACTAAACTACAACTTAGATCACATGACAATCCTACAACAGTATTTTCAAAAAGCTCAGTTTTCCCTGTCCACGCTACAATGCCACACTGGCATTTTCAAATTTACACACCTTGGAGAGAGTTTTTGAAAACTTACTTTCACAGGCGGAAAATGCCAGTGAGAACCGAAGGCCACTATGGAGATAAAAGCTTCGTTTTTGAATTTACCCGGCTTCATGTGGTTGCGGCCTAAATGTGAAGTCATGTTATCTAATGTGTCAGTTCTGTTTTGTAACTGTCTTGTACGTTGTTCGCACCAGTTACCATAGGCAGATTGCTTGTGTGCCCATTATACCGGCGACTGAGAGCGATTTTGTTTCTATTCACTGGTTATCTTTAGCCATCAAGAGGTTCTTATATCCAGGCTATTAAGAAATTATTGAGAATAAAGGCTCTATCAGTCATTTGTATCTTCAATTGACTTTCTGAATTGTCTGAGCTGAAAGGGAATGGGCCTTAATCCTGCTTGATAACCCGCCCATTGCAGCTGATTTAGCAAAATCTCGGCACAAACTAAGACTCTCTGAAATAACTGTTAACAACACGGAGATCTCAATGTGTTTCACCTTGACAGCCTTAGCCTCTCCCTCCCTCTCCATCTATCTGCCCCTTTCTTCCCCTCCCTCTTTCTTCCCCTCCTCTTTCTCCTCAGCTCAGAGCTTAGTTTTAATTAGAATTCATTTCCTCTGTAGTGAAAGATTAGAGAATCCATCCACAATATGCCATCGTGTTATTGACAGGATTAGAAATGGGTCGTCTTATCAACACATGTGGTGCTTCATTTGCATCCATATGCAGAAACGCTGTTAGTTGTGCGGAATTAGCTCGCTGCATTAGGGCGAGGGTGTCGGCACAAGTTTTAGAAGTCTCCAAACAAACTGGAGTTAATCTTCAAGGTGGCTCACAACTACGCGAGGCATCTTTTGCTGCATAGCTGCAAATCACTTTGATTTTTAGTCCCTGTGACAGTGCCTGTGTCTGAATGGCACGCCTGTTGGACCGAAGTGAAAATGAATGAAACCGCAGGGCTGTGTTTTCTACACTGTTCTGAGCCAATGGGGCCTCTTGACTGGCTGTAGAGGCAGGCATGCAGAACTTGTACATAAACACTTTTAAGAATACCCTTTACCACACACACACACACACACACACACACACCCACATGGATCTGGAGAAAGTGTTAGGACAGTGGGGGGTTATGGTGTGATGAAGGGGGAGGAGAAAAAAGGGGCACCACTCCACAGCAGTGTCCCTCCCACACTCTCTCTCAAACACACACACACATATACACACACACAACCACACACAGACACACGCTTAGTCCCAACGGACATTTGGTGCCCCTCAGCGTGTACTGTAGAAGTTTTGGTGTTTAAGTTAAAGTTTCCCAGAACATCTCAGGAGTCAGCAGAGCACGGAAAATACTTAAAACAACTTAATGTGAGTATCAGCTTTAATATAGAGCATGACTGTATTTTATTTCATATAATCTGTTGCTTTAATACAGGATTTTATAGCTTTGTAAACTCATTCATTCAGTTAACTTGGAGTAACAGAGAGAAGATATTCTGTATGCTTGTGCTTAGTTAAACTTTTGTGCATTGTTTGAAAGTTGTAGATCTGTTGGAAAGCTTAGGCAGTCTGCTGTGTTGTGCCCATTTGGTCAGGAAACCCACCAGCCATTTGTTTCCACTTCTGAGAGAAACCAGGCATTTAAAGCTCGAAACTTGACTCCGTGACAGAACTTCGCCATTAAACTTTGTTGTTGCTAATGCGTGTGATTTTAAAGAAATCAAATCTCCAAATGCGCGCGTGATCAATGGCGCTCTGTCATCCCCCGCTCTGGGCGCTAACATCTGGATGTAAACTGGCCAACTGTTAACATAACAGCTCGCTAGGGAAAAATGGAGTTATTCTGCAAATGGGCACTTTGTTAAGTTATTACGACCCAGAAACCCAGACAGACCAGAAAGTGTTATGGATCGACTCAGCAACTTTATTTCCTGCGTTTGCCCTCTCTCTGTCTCACTGTCTCATGGAGCATGTAGGATCTTGTATAATATTTCACCAACATCTGGTAGCTTTTACTGGCTCAGTCCTTTTATGGGGTTACACCAAGTAAAACCATACTTCTTTTGCTTAAAGCCAGCTATTTTCAGTGTGCTCCAAAGATGTAAAAGTGACAGTGAAATGATTTATACCATTGCAGCTCTGTTGTCTCAATGGGAATTTAGCACAACTCTGATGAAATGTGATACATTTCAATTAAAATAGGAATGCAGACATTTTTTTTTCTATGTTCTTTTCAATTGACTGGCCTTTTTGCAGCGAATAAACACTACACACATCTTTACTGTACTGTTTGGATTAATGGATCCTAGAATAGAGGTTGCATGCATTCTGCTTACCCCTGTCATTGTTTGTTCAAGTGCAGTGTGGGCATGTCCATATATTTTGTGGGGGAGACATCTGTTTTGCCGAAGCGCAGTACAGAAGCCCCACCCAGAGTTCAGAGGTTCAGGCTTTGGTCTCTTTGATGCATAACTAGTGCTGTTCCACCCAGAGCGCTCAGCCCTGCCTCTGCCCTGTATTCCTCCCTCGACTCCCAACTCACTTTCTATCTCTAAACGCGAAGCGCTACTTGCCAGCTTTCTCTAATACGCGCCATTCCCGAATACATAAACACAAACATGTCTGGAATGATGGGTTTAGTCTGATAGTCTGATAGTTTTTCACAATTATGAAGATTTAATAGAAAACCATATAATTTTACCAGCATTTTGAGCATTTGCAGCCCTTTATTCCATATTTAAGAGTAAGCATTCACACAGAGGAAGAACAGTGTATTAACCCCTAAATGATCCGTGTAGAGGACATCAGACTGTGCCTTCATGAATCTGCAGGACCATCAGACAGGCAGCACCTTTCTCCAGCCCCCTGATCTAAAAGTTACAGGGTTGAAAGTGTGAGTGCAGGTATGCTACAGGGGTTATCACGCGGGCGCCTCCTGACACAGATGTCGTGCATGTTCTTATTGACTTTACACTTGCTTATTGACTCAGCATAACCACTGATAGCAGCACTGGTGTTGACTTTTGTCGTTTAATGTTTAATGCAGCACTTTTTGTTTTCGTTGCTCTCTGAATTATCCGGCTGATTACCCTGCTGATGCTTGATATATTTTACGGTTGCATTCATTGTAAGTTGCTCGGGATGAATCGGCTAAATGCCTGAATTATAAACTGCAAATTGTTAAATTAGGCCAACAGTTTGTCCATAATGATAAACAGAAAGTTGACCACCCATTTCTAGAGTGGAGGTTATAGTTGCCTCCACTAGCTTGTACCCAGTCTTATCCCTCGCTCCAGATATTACTGTACTTGATAATTTCTAAACTTACTATATGTAATAAGTGACCCATTGCTTATGTTTTGATCTACACCTGCCTTTACCCTGCTATGACATCTCTATGAAAAAGGTCTATAAATATGTCCATAACAGTATGATCTTGAACAAGAAAAAAATGCACAAAAAATAACTTTATAAACTAACTTTACATAAATAAATAATAAATAGAGCCTCTTGTTTACTATGAGTTTTTTTACATTAGTTACCTGATGAGAGAACTCAAGATCCTGAACGTTTGCATCACAGTTTTGATTTTGGTTTCAGAATCGTTACATCCCTATTGTATATTTTATCATATAATATATAACTGTCAATCACAAGGTGGATTATCATGTACTGAGTAAAAGATTTGACTCCTGTCTAACCACCCTGCCCCCTCCTCTCTGTCTGCAGGCGTGCTGTACCTGCAGTACGGGGATGAGACCAAGCAGATCCGCATGCCCAACGAGATCACCAGCACGGACACAGTCAGAGCTCTGTTTGTCAGTGCCTTCCCGCAGCAGCTCACCATGAAGATGCTGGAGTCCCCCAGCGTCGCCGTCTACGTCAAAGACGACATGAGGAACATGTACTACGAGCTCAGCGACGTGAGGTAAGACGCATGTTTGCCCCGGGAACAAGCATGTGCGGTTTTCAGCGTGGATTGTACGCTGTGTTTTTCTGTGTCTCGGTTTGATAGGACATCCAAGATTCACACCCCTACAAAGTTGTTTACACCCTGCTCTGAAGGCCCTCCATGCTCCTGCAGCTTTCCTCTTTCCCCTCCCCGGGCGCTTCCTGTCTTAACGCTCCCTGCACAGGAAGTGTCACGGGCCAGGAAAGGTTTGCGTTTCCTTTTCCTCTGTGTTTAACCCACGAGGATGAAAGGCGCTGGAAACAAGAGCCCTACAGCAGAAAATGTCTCCGATACACCCAAACAAACCAAAACAGCACTCTGGAGAGACTCGGAGGACTCGCTGCCTGTTGTCCTCTCTCCTCCGGTGGAAGTTTGACTGTGGAAAGTTTGAGCAATGTGAACTTTGTGCTTTTAAACTTAGAGGCACTTTCATGCTTTTAGAGCTTAGTTTCCAAAGTGTCGTGTAGATTTCATGAGCACAAACAGACACACACACACATACATACACAATCCAGATCCTTTTCCTTGTTGCTTGTTCTTCCCTGGTTTGTTATTCACCAAACATCAGGAGACTATGTCTTACCAATAACATTGCAGATACTATGCACCCTGACAGCATATAGCCATCTGTCGTAGTTGTTTTTGTGAAAAACATTAATCTTAAACACATAAGCAATATTGCCCCTATCTGTCTGGAGTCCCTGCCCTAGTGCGATGTGTACTTTGTGACTAATTCTCGTAATCTTTATCAGGGCTGTAAAAACTGTCCCATGATTCCTGTGAAGTTGGCACAATTGTCCAGGGCGCAGCACTGGAGCGATAGTGAACTAGACTTGTAAAAGAGAGAAGTCAAGTCCTCCGTTTGTGTAGTCGAGGCACGTTTCACCCCAGCACCACTGGATGCCTTTTTTTTTAGACTTTTGAGACGTTTTACAGAGGCAATGTCGCACTACCAAGGACAGCCGCTGCCTCTGTCAGGGTACAAGCCGCTGGCAAGGCTGCTCAGGCGGGAGCGTCCGCTGTCTGACGGCGATATCTGGGCTGCCTTCTTACCAGTGGACACCTCTTCCCCTTACAGGAACATCACAGACCACTCCTGCCTGAAAGTCTACCACAAAGACCCAGCCCAGGCGTTCAGCCACGGGCCCAGACCTGCCAACGGCGATGCCAGGGTGAGTACTTACCAAGCCCGGCCACATCTGAGACACTGATCAAAAACTGCGGTATATTTACATGGGAAGTCATTCTCTCGTTCGCAGCTGTAGCTCCAGTAAACAGAGAGGGCTAGACTTGTTGGGGATTTATAAATAGGATAGTCAGAGGGCTCTGCTCAGCCCAGCTTCCAATTCTTCCTCACATCCTCCCATTCTGTCTGCCGCCGAGGGAAGGAATGCCCCCCTGTCTCCTCCTAATCTGTTTAGAGGGGGTCGCCTATTGTCCCGCCAGCCAATTTCAGGGGCCTGCGATTGGGCCTTGCGTGCACGCCTGGTGCAGCTTGCCGAGGGACAATTAAACTCAATTCTCAGGACTTTTCCTTGTTCATTCTTCCCCCCCAAATCTCTTCTAATCTCTCCCCCTCGTTCTGATTCCAGCGTGTTTGTTTCCTGCTGATGTAACAAAACTAAAGCCCCAAAGAGCTCATTCCTCGTATGTTCCTCCCTCAAATCCTTCCTGGTCAACTGACCTCTGTCTCTCTAATCCGCCTGACTCTTTATCTAACCCGCTGCTCCCTCTCTGCACGCCACAGATTTCTAGGCGGCATTGCGGCGCTATTGTGATACTCCAAAAATTACATTAACCTTAGTTATAAGCCCATTGCCACACGCTGTATGTGTCACATAAAGGGAAAGCGAAATGGATCGAGTTACAGTGAATGATGAGTCAAACATGATGATCGTTTCGCCTGGATGGCATGATGACTTTGATGTGCAGCAGAAACTCGTGTTATTTTCTGCTGCTGACAGATGACTTGCTTTGGCTGGCTCCCTGTGATGGGTTCCTTCAAGGTGAGGGGAACAAAAACAGCCAAGAATAAAAACAAGAGAAAAAAGATACAATTGAAAAAAAGGAAATGGGCCTTTTACCAGTTAAAACCATTTAAAGGACCATAATGGTGTTTTTGCATGTTTTAGCCCATTTACCAAGCTGCGACCATACTCTAAAAGAACATTTTTCAAAGCATCCTTTTTAGTTTTTTTGATTATTTACATGAGTTGCATATAAACCCATCTAAAAAAATCCCTGTTTTTCTGATGTTTTGCCCAGGTTTTGTAGTCAGGGACTTGAATTTAGTTTGTAAAGACTTTCTGGTAGAGTTGTACATTGTGATGTATGGGGGTTTATTCATTGAAATCATTTCAGAGATTGACAGAGGGGGATGGTGCATTCTTGTCAGATAAATCAATAGCACAGATGTCCCACTTAGCCAGACTAACCATCACTATTTTTTAAAGCAAGAAACCGCACAGTCCTTTTCAAGATGTCCATGTTTGCTCACAATTTGTCTTCTGGCTTTGATTTTCTGACCAAATCGCATGTGAATGCACTGCTGTTTGGCAGCGGACTTACTTTGAAGCCCTGCATGTCAGAGCATCCCACCAGCATGTGAATGCACCCGAAGACGCAAAGACTTTTCAAATCAATGCGGGCATTAAGCTAAATTGCCATGCAAAGTTAAAGCAACTCTGACAAAATAAACCTGGGCGGGATGCTCACTGTGATGGATTACCAGGCCAGCTTCAAGTCGCTGCAAGTTTATTTTTGTACAGCACTGAAATGAGTGGAAACAATTGGCTGCCAGGAACATAGGGAAAAACAAATTCAAACATCTCAGAAAGCATGGTATGTTTTGGCAAGCGGTCAGTAGTAATGCAAAGTGTATGGGAGTTGTAGTAAACAGGCTAAAGCATGCAAGACTCCAGTATGGCCCTTAAAGAGGAGAAAAAGTTGCAAATTGGAGACAGTTTTAAAACGAAAGCTGTGCAGAGCGCTTTTTCTCATCGCTTTCCCTCCTATTTTTAGAGCGTTGCCTATTTGATAACCCTTCGTGGACTCACTGAATTTGGCAGGTGTGAAGAAATAACTTGTGCTGGATGAGCTGCAATGAATTACTCAAGGCAACACGAGGTGAAGCAAAGCAAATTAGCAGGGCTGCTTGTGCAACGGTTGTGAAACCCAGGCACGAAGTGGAGCTACGCGGAGGAAGTTTGTTTTCTGGAGTCGCCCTGTCAGTGTTTAACCTGGCAGCCGTCGACGCAGATTAGAGGTGGTGTTTGGGTGCGGAGGTCAAGTGTGTTTGAATGATGCAGTAAATATAGGCTTCACACAGGTCAAAAATAAGACCGTTACAGATACTTACATGAATCGGTCAGGCCTGTCTTTGCCCTCGTTTGCCTGTATTTTTTGAATGAATCACTATAGTTGCAGTAATTCAGTTTTTATGTCTATATAGTACTGAGCCATTACCTTCAGGCATGCTGCCCTTTACACACAACAATGTTGACAAGGTTTGACACTTAAAAGCGCCCAAGACAGAAAAACAGAGGAGCAGACACACACACATTGTAGGCCCTTGTTTTATAATGGTGACTTTTTGTGACAGATGTAAAACCCAGACTGCCGATGTTTTCAAAAGTGTGTTTGACAGCCAGACAGGGCTCTTTTTTAGTTGGCAACCTTTTTTTTTTTTTTTTTTTTTTTTTTAATGGTGAAACTGAAACCCTGGTACTCGAGACAAAAGGGCAAATACTATAATGTAATGAGCCGTGCACCTGTTCAAACACTGTTAGGGGGGGTTCCTTCACGTCTGTTTGAGCTATTGAGTGTCATCTCGTCTTGAAGGAATGCCAGGTCCCAGATCAGATTTAAAGCAGTATCCACAATCGTCTCTGGTATTGATCGAACTTTTCTGGCCAGTGTGAAACCCAAACAGAGCGGTCTCTGCTTATGAAAACAATATTGTCTGTCTGCACTGGATTCAAGCAGCCCAGATGTACACAGAATATGCGTGCTGATAAGTGGAATATGATGCAGAGTGTTCTCGTAGCCTGAAATCCCACAAATCCCACATTAAGGCAGACATAGCCTTATACAGCGTTGGAATCTTGTTGCATTGCATGCAAAGCTCTGTTTCCCCCCATTTTTCATCTCACAAAAAACACATACCAGCAAATATTTTGAAATATTAATCTGTCTCTATATGTGGGAGTGTGCCCCAAACAGTGCTGTGTATTCATAGAATAGTCAATAGTGGCTGTCAGACGTGATGTTATGTACACATGGCCAGAGGAGGTATTTTGTAAACAGAGGCTCAATTATTGGCTAACCTCTCTTTTCATCTGCCCCCCCATTAATCCACTTAGTTTTTGTTGTTATTCATTCCCCTCTGTTTGATGGTAAAATTGAATGGCATTCTTTTCAGTTCTTATTAATGGTGATATTATCACGTCTGAATAGAGCAGTGTCATAATCAGGCTGAACATCTAGAAACACTCTTTGCCGTCCTCTTCATCTTTTCCGCCGCCGTCGCCAGTTAAATGAAAATTAACTTCATTGTGTTCTCTGTGAGAATATTAACCTGTTAAACAATAAATGCCCAAGAATTTACTAAATTCAGATTTATTAATTATTTATTCATTTATTTATTTATGGAAAATTGGAATTGGAATTTATTTATTTATTTATTTGTTTGTTTATTTTTAATAGCAAAATCCCATCACTTCTAAATCCTGGAAAACTGGTGATGTCATTCTGAACCAACAGGCGGGAACAAAAATTTCATCCAGTAAAAAACAAACATTTTTGAATATTCTCGCCCCTCCCATCAAACTGTTTTCCTCTCCCTAACTGATCACCCATTGGTTTACACGTTTGAAAGATGCCTCTCTGTGTTAAGCCCCGCCTCTTGGAGCTCTTTCAACAGGAACTACGTCAAATCAAGGAAGCAAGAGACTCTCAAAATGTCATTTCATTGTGACTGTAATAACTTTACAGAAGCAGCTTAGTCCATCCAGCTCTGCCACTGGCTCTTCAAATGTTTGCATGCTTGTTGATGAGCGTTGCAGTGCAGCTCTCCTTTTCATCTGAACACTTGAGGCTCTGCAGCTCGGGGAGCGGTGGAGTAGCCCGCTCCATATCTCACATGGCAAGGGATTGAGGTGACTTTGTGTGATCCTACCAGACATGCTGCCCTCATTATTGGAAGCTTAAGAGAGCATAGTGGAAAGAGAGAAAGTGGTCTTTGAAAAAGTCCACAAGTCAAACTCAAACCAAATGTGCTCGATGCTGCTCTGCATTCGCCTGACACGGTGGCTCATTTGTTTATTTTTTAAGCTTTTCCCCCCTCTGTTTTGTTTCAAAGTAATGTGTTATGCATGTGAAACAGGCAGAAACAGACCTTTTTTTTTCAAGTCAGCACATTTCAAGGATATTTTAAGGATGGTTGGTCTTGCAGGGGTGTAACATCTGTTTGTGATTGACAAGTGATGCCTGTTGGCTCGATCTATGTTCTGACATGGCTGTGCTGGAATCGACAAAGCAGCCAATAATGTTATTTAGTGCTGCAGAGAAATTATTGCAAAAAAGAATTTTATGAGTCGTGCCTTCCATAAAGAGAGACACTGATGATGTTTTACATGAGCCTTGTGGTTTGCGCTTCCCACTTATTTCCTGTTACATGTTTTGTTTTGTTTTGTTTTTTTTCACGTTTGAAGAAGTCTGGCCAAACTTGTGGCTGCCAAACTTATGAGCTGTGAGTTTTCCCTTCCGACAAGTGATTGAGTTTCTTTTTGTCTTTGTTATCGCAGCCCCGCCCTGAGCTTTTGTTACACTTTTAGCTGTTGTTTTGTTTTCGCATGCACACATGGACACAAGGAACACACACGCAGACACTAACACAGCCGCACACACACACACACAATTGCAAGTGTTGCACCCACTTCATTGTATGTGCCCCTCACTTTTAGAAATGGCAACATTTTAGCCCCTAGTTTGTAAAGGGAACTTAAAAAAAAGTCTGCTACTAGCAATTTTTGCAGGGAAAAAAAAAACAAACTCCTACTGCATATTAGGTTTTGACTTGTTCTCTTCTTTTGTAGGTGTAACCTATGAGTCATACCTTGGAGGAACAATAGCTTGTTTGTTTGACAGGAGCAGAGTGGTAGACAGGAAGGAAGATGGATTGGATCCAGTCCTACATATGAAAACTGTGACACTCCTCAATGCCGTGTTGTCATGTCTAGCACATCAAATCATCCATAGGTTACATCACAATGTAGATGACCTATTTCTGAGTTACACTACTTGCTACTTGTGCTTGTTTTCTTTCCAACTTAGTCCAAAGTCTGCATCAAATTAAATCCAAACAAGTTTTTTATTGTGCTTATAGGTCTTAAGCTGAAAGAGTTTCACTTTGTTTCCACAGTTGGACAATTTTCAGGCAACTTCCAACATGAACGCAGCGGAAGCAATGCAACAATTAAACTAGGGTATAATAGCTGTGGGGAGAAAGGACGATTAGACCATAGTTAAGATTTATGGTAAAAGTTGAGGCTTCACACAGCAGGTGGCTCACCACAAGAACCAAACTTGATATTACTACCCAGCAGTTATATGGTACACACTCCTGAGTACATAATCTGCGCATACTTTCACCCCCCCTCCCCCGTAGTTTTACCACCTAGCCTGAGAGCTCAAACATTTCCCTTAACCCGGAAACCCACTCTAGTTAAATGAGGTTAGCTTTATAGTGCACTGGTCCTTGAGGGTCCTTCATGGGTGGCCGGGCTGATTCGCAGCAGGCCAGTTCGTCTCCCAGTGTAAAAAAACTATACCAGACTGAACCTGTTGCAAATTAACCAACTACCCTTGTAGCCCTCGAGGTGAATAGCTGAAATCTTTCCCTCTGTGTTTTTACGTGTGAACGCTTTCTAGAAAGCTGCAGGCCTATCTCCAATTGAGCTTACAGAACTTGTTTAAACTTGAAAAAAGTAAATCACCTCACCTATATAGAAGAAAATGCAGGGTTATCCAAAGAAAGTATCTTGTTTTCATGCACCGTAAAATTCTTTTATAGAAGTCTGTCGGCATTATATGCAGGACTTTCAGGGAAATGCTGTGAAAACACCTGGGGCATAGTGTCCTTGCTAGTAACTATTGTCTACCACTAAAAGAATTGCTGACATTGTATTTTATTTGAAAAGCAGCAGTTTGAATGGGTTGGATGTTTTTGTTTCAGGTGTAACTTGAACCCAGAAATGCAGGATATATACAGAATAAACAGAGGAGGTGAAGCTCAAACAAGTGCCGAGATTCAGTCTGATACCATCCAGTCTTCTGCTTTAATCTAAAAGTTTTGTGCAGACTTTATAGCAGTAGGGGACTGAATGTGCATATGCATAAATAATAACATGATGCATGCTTTTGTCCTTTTCCAGATGCACAGAGAGATGATATATGCCAGCCGAGATGGTCAGCACCCTCTGAGACAGCCACCTATCGGCCCTCCGCCACACCACCCCATGCAGGGATCCCTGTCTCCTCCTACACCCCATTCCATGCCCCCTTCCCCCTCCAGGATCCCCTTCGGCCCACGCCAGGCCTCTATACCAGGCAGCGCCACCATCCCAAGGGACCGACTGTCCAATGCCAACCCCCCGGCCCGCTCCGTCTCCCCCTGTCCCAGCGCCATCCTGGAGAGACGGGACGTCAAGCCTGACGAGGACATGGGTGGCAAGAGTCACAGTCTGACCAGGGGAAACGAGGGCCTGTATGCAGACCCGTACATGCTCCAGGAGGGAAGGATGACCCTGGCCCACGGAGCACACCCTGGCCCTGGGCTCGAGGGTCCAGAGCACAGTCTAGGGGGGTATCACCGTGCGTCCATCCGCTCCACAGGATCTTACAGTGGCCCAAGCCCCACAGACACCATGGATCACCCCTCTCTGTACAGGCAGAAGTCCAGAAACAGCCAGCTGCCTACCTTGGGCTCCAAGACCCCTCCCCCATCCCCTCACAGGATGGCTGAGGTGCGGATGATTGACATCCATGGTGGACCTCCTCATGGTGTGCCACCGCATGGCGTTTCCTTGGAGCGAAGCTCGCCTGTGCGCCAGTCCTTCAGGAAGGAGGAGGTAGCAGGGACTAAGCCCCGGAACAACATGGCATCGCCTGTGGTTTCAGACCTCCAGGGGCCCATCCCAGCAGCCAGTGACCCCCAGACACGGTAAGCCTCACCGGGGGACCGGAGGTTAGCTAAAATGTGATCAGGAGACAGTGCATGGGAGCATGGACTAACTCTGCATCCCAATATCACCCTAACTGTGCGCTGCTGTGTTTTAATCCCTGGCTCAGTCTTTGTTTCATCATCCATCAGTGGGGCAAGAATATAACCTGCCCCGTCTCTGTCTCAGTCGTCAAGGTCTTCACATTAAATACAGTGGACTTAAGCATGATTGTGCATCAGTTTAGTTTGTGTACACAGCCAGCTCGGCTTATCTGAACAGCTTATTCATAGTGTGTATCCAAACATTGGAGCCGACGGTGTTGATTATTATGGAGTGTGTAACCCGGACAAAGCTACCGCCATTGTAACATGATAGCATCTCGCACCTCACTTATCCCACTGTATATTTTTATGCTTCTCTGTGACTTTGTTGTTCTAACAACAATCACTCCGCAAGGTCCATGCAGACGGGATAAACCAGCAGACGTTTTTGTACCTAGGTCAGCTTTGTGGGTTCTGACTGGCTGGTCATGAGAGTACATAAACACAGGAAGGGCAAGAGAGATGCTTGCCGTTTAGCCAGTCGAATGTGGTTTCACCGGAGCCCATTAAAGCAAGGTTACAGAGGCTATGTGCGTACTCAGGAAAACCAAAGAAAATATTGACCAGGTCAAATAGGTATTTGAAACAGTCCGATCAGTCAAACAGATCAGGCCAGACCACCTGGGCAGCCCAAACCTCATCAAAAATAGCTGGGGGATCTGGGAAAAGAGTGGAGGAATTTGAATGGGAAAGTACTGTACTTCACTTTCAAAATAAACATGGTCTTTAAGACCACTCTCTTCTCCGTAGCTGTCATACAGTACCATTTATTAATGTTAAACATACTATATAACTTCTTCTTCTTTTCTGAGGGGACCCTGTGCTGTGTTCACACAGTACTCATGTTTTTCTGTCTGGACACTGCACTGCTCCTGATTTCAGATGCCATACTTATAATCACAGTACCTCCAGTGTCCTCATCTGACCCCGTCTCCTCCCTCTTCTACCAATAGATAAGTGATGACATGTGAAAACAAAAGTGCTACTCTTCTCCAACCTCAAGGCTTACCAAGGAATCCTTGTTTAAAGATCCCTATTCAACCGCCCCCTTCTGTTGGCTTTCTTAAAGCAGAGTAATTTGGAAATTGATCACTGTATCCTCTCATTCTCTTCTGGGCACCTACCACTTAAGACACACTCTATTGTTTTAGCAAAAAAAACTTAAGTCCCCACAGTGTGACTTGGAGCACCCTCCATGCGGACCACAAGCTTTAAACCAGTAGTTGTTTTGAGTTTTACATCTTGTTTATTCCGTTTAGACTCCAGCTTCAACGAGATGCTTTTTCTTTTTCTTAACAGGGAATAAAGTGCTTTTGCGCTGTTGTAATACAGATTTTTTTTTTTTTAACCACAGTCAATATTCACTCAGAACATAACTGCAAATCAATTGCTAAAATTCTCCACTGTATAAACCGCCCACAAAATAAAATAGATTTATGGTCAGGTAATTAAAAAATGATTGATTAGTACATTAGTGCCCTCCAGTTTTTATACAGAGATAATATTTGTTCTACTGGCAGCTGTAATATCCAGTAAGCTCCAGTGTTAAAAGCATAATTTTCTGATGTTTTCTGCAGAGAGCGAATGAAGGCTATGGAGCAACAGATTGCCAGCTTGACTGGTCTTGTTCAGCATGCACTTTTAAAGGGGCCAAACACTAGTGGCACCAAGGAACCTCTAAGGTAAGCAAGAAGAGGATAGAGTGAGGCATCAGGGGAAATTGAGTTTCAGATGAAAGCCCTGGCTATCCAACCAGAGTGGGAAAGATAAAGTGGCTCCTCTATTATGGCCATATCAAACACTCAGGTTAAATAGCGTATGGTTAGGAGGAAATAGGGTCAACAGTGGCTCTGATATTGAGGCCATTTACTCTCTCGATAAATGGCCACTTTATATGGTTTATCTGGCTGCATTTCAGCTCTTTGCATTTGAATCTGCTCTATGGAGACCTTGTGCTAACATTGTTTGCCTGACAATCAGTCTAAAAATAAGTGACCGGAATGGAATTGTATGTTTCAAACTCAAGAACTCTTTGCCATGTGGAAAGTTGAAAAAAACCTTGTTAACATCATTTTAACCTCTCTGTTTGTCGGTCTTTCCCATCATTCTCTCTGCACAAATGTGTTTGTTTTTACTAATATTAACCTGTCAACCCAAAGTGCTCTGCTCAGCTCTTTTGTCCATTATCAAACTTGCACTGACGAGTCTCTCTCTGGCTTTAGTGAGAGACCACCGAAGACATCTTCCCCGGCCCACAGTGCACACAGCGCAGGTTAGTATCATTGTTATTCTGTGCTACTGCATGATTTAAAGTCTTAGCGTCGTCGGTTTACCCATAATGTCTTGTGCAGACAAGCCCCCACCTCCGTATCAGTCAACACAGTCTGAAATGTGCACTGCTGGAGAGAGGGAAAACAAAGTGGGGCCATCTTGCTTGTCACCGGTTCATATTCCCCTCAAATCCCTTCTCTCGTACATTCAGCCCAAAGGGAGTTAAGAGAAGAGAGCCAACAGAGCTAACACAAGTCCCTCAAAGCACTACTTAAAACAAGGCAGTATTACTTCTCAAGCCTGCCAAGATGATTCAGCGATTCAATCTCATCTCTGCAGCGGTCTTGCGGGCAGATCTAGGTTTGATAAAAAGAAATGCAATCTCAACAGTGGCAGAAAGAAAACAACGCTATGTGTCTTGAGAGCTAATCCCATGTCTCGTGATACATTTCATATGTAGCTCAGATGAGATTAGTCATGCCGTGTTGTGCCGAAGCGAATCCCAAAAAGACCAGGAGAGTCGTGTCCTTTGATCTCCCCGGGCTCCTTCATGCCAGTCGCTCCCCCCACATCAAACATGACAAATGAGTGGTGCTTCTTTCTGTGATCCCTTGAACGCTCCTCCGTTGTCACCGCGCAGCCGCCATTGATGGATATCGGATCTGCAAGCACCAAAACAGGGTCCTGCTCAAATCTCAAGAGCACATTGTAACCTGCACTTCAGGTCCGTGCAGCTGTCAGGTCGTATGGAAGATAGACAGGAGTGAATAGAGTGTGGGGATTATGGAGACAAAGGTGTGTTCTGTCTCTACCCCACCACAGGGCCGGTCCCTGTGTGCAGGGAGCTTTAGAGTCACGCTGAGCATTCACTGAGCTATTGTTATGACTCCAGGGCAGGGACACTACTTCCGCTAATGGACTGTATGGGAACCAGTTTTGCTGAGGTTAACTTGGTTCAAGAGTTCAGGCCTATAATCCCACCCAGCCATTCAAAACTTGAATCTATGATGCTCAGAAATTAAATGAACCCAGTTGTCCATCAGACGTCCATCCTCTGCTTAGATTTGCTCAAGAATAACCAAAAGGTCAAGAAGTTTAAAAGTTCATGCTTTTTTAAAGTGGAGTTAGATTATTATTGTTCTTGGCCATTGATTTGCTCTCACCCACATCACAAACATTAAGTCTCTTGGTTTCCATGGTTTCAACCACATCTCCGTCTCTAGCAGTGATTGAAATATCGAAGCCGGCAGAGAGACGTTTCAGAGGTGCTGCCAACATAAGTGCCAGTCTGCTCCTGGCATGCAGGGAACAAGACTCCGCAGAGAGCCCAGGCCGTCATTACTGAACGTTATGAGCATTATGTCAGACCTGTGTGTTGCCAGGGGAAATGTGTTTGCCGACATGCAGACTGTAACCCTGCTAATAATTCACAGACTGAAGTCAGACAGGATAAAGGAATGAGGGGGAGGAGAGGAACAGCCGACTCTGTCCACTCCTAAAACGAGAGTTAGGTTTTCCTTTCTGTTTGCTTGTCCACTTATTTCGCACAAAGTGGAATCGGTGCCATTGGGTAATAAATACATCAGTAATATTGTATGATTTGTCTGAAGCAATTTTACATTTTCAGCATGTGCAAGTGAGTGAATGTATTCTTGTTTCCCGTATTGTCTGGGTAATATTTGTCAGGTATCTTATCTTTTTTTATATTGGCTCAGGTGGTTCCCCAGTATTGGCTCCCAAAAGCAACTCAGCCTCATCAGACATGGGCACGCTCCCTCTCAAAGTCAACCTCTTGCAGTTCAGGAAGAATGTGTCCGACCTCCGGCTGCAGCTCCATCAGATGAGACAGCTGCAGGTAAGACCTCTGTCCTCTCCTACTTACCTTAAAGTCTGGAATATCCATTGAAGTGTGCATTGTTGATGTTCACGAGTGTGTGCAAGCGTGCATCTGAATGTCACCCTTGTATCTTTGCCTGCTAACCCTGATCCTTTAAAATCCTGCACCTTTAGCTCCAGAACCAGGAGGCACTTCGCGTGCAGCTGAAGCGTGCGGAGCAGGAAATCAGTGTGAAACTGGCGGAGGCCATGCGGCGTCAGGAGGACCCTGTCCAGAGGCAGCGGACTTTGGTAGAAGAGGACAGGCACAAATACTTGGGTCTGGAGGAGCGGGTCCTCACCCAGCTAGGGTAAGGCCTGGCCCCATTACGATCATCAAGGTTCACTGATTTATTTGGAGTTGATTGACTACATACCCATACAGTTCTCCTCTTATACCCTTGACTCCAGTCAAGGTGCTTCCATCCATAGGAAATCCCCAAAGGGCTTCATTTTTACCAGCTTACCTGAGTTGTTCCCTCCCAAACTCCCTGACAAGCCAACGCCCTCCAAATTACAGCCCACAGGTTTATACAGGCAAGCCATGCCTGCTTCTCATTTAGGAATGGCAGCTCCGAACAACAGACTGTGGAGTAATTATTCATTGCCCTACCGTTAATTTAATTCACTTGGCTCTTGTAGCCATCAGGGAGTAGTAATTGAATCCTTTTAATTCTGATGTTTAACAGGCGAGGTCAAAAGTGTTGTCTCACAAGACAGTGGTAAACATATGCCTTGATAAACATGATGATAGCAGCTTATTTCTCCGTTTATGAGAGCAGAGAGTGTGAGAGAGGAGCAGGCGCAAGTCTTTGGATTAAGCTCCCTGTTATCCTTGGTGCTCTGCCAATTGTGAGTCAGCAAAACTTTGGCATGCTGGCACCTCAAATAAAGCTGGTTAATTAGGGCTACTTGGCTTTAAGACCAATAGGGGAACGTGGTGTGAAAACTACAGCCCCCTCAAGAGGGAAACTAAATTTATCATGACCTATGAAGGCACCCTAGATTTTTGGAATACTATCGTAATAAAAAAGGCCCAAATGCTGTTCATTTCTTACATTTGAAATACTTCATGAGTAATCTAAAAGCAGAAAAACTTGCAGTAGCAGGACAGCAGATGAGGCTCAAGAGTTTTAAATAGGATGGTTTGTCATTGTCAGTGGACATTATTGATGTGAGGACGTTGCACACAGGAAAATAGAGAGCATTTATCTAACTTGTGTTTCACAAACTTACTTTCAAGTCAGTATCACTTCTGACTTGTCGTTCGAGTCATTCTCGGTGGATAAACTGTATATTCATTAAACTTCATTGAGTCAGTTATTGGTAATAGTCACAAGCCCAGGAAGGGATCCTATAGTTTTCAGTTGAATGTCAGTAAGAGATACTGTTGGTCTTGAAGGGTATGGGTCAACCCGAGGGAGGGATGAGTAGCATGTGATGATTCCTCAAGCAGATGACCTCTGAGATGCTCACTTAAGTATTTCATCACGCTATCGTTGAAGGCAGCCTCTTGCACACTGACACACCAGAGACTTACATTATGGAGATATATCTGTTTTTCTCTGTGGAGGCCTTGGCAGAAAAGGGAAAATCTGTTTTCTTTGTCCTCAGCTGGAATTTCCCATCATCATTCCTATTACCAAGAGGCCTTGGCATAAGAGGACATTTGACACAGTCTCTCCTTATTGCCTTTCCCAGTCCCCTTTAGGGGGGAGTCCTATAAAAGACTGCTTCTCAAGGGTACCTGGCCACAATGAAACACCATTTTAGTCCTTCTCATGCAATCCAACGCGGCACACAATGTTATCACCCGGCACATTTCCCCTCAGAGTTGCCAGTTTCTGTAGCATGGGGGCGCCTTTGAATCACCCAGATAGGTTTTCTATGTGAGGAAGTGCTCTCACATAAATAAGCCCGCATTCACTCTGTAAACATTTGTGGTTTTGGGAAGAGGTCCAATCCAATTTCATCTAGACAGTCTGATACATAGAGGGAAGTGCACAGTACTGTGAAAAAGTTGACTATCACTATCAATCCTTTTTATATATTCTACATATGATGATCTTTTTCTCATTTTTTTTTCTTTATAATGCCCTTCACTCCAGTTTCACCTTTGCCCAGTGAGTTTCGTTGTATGATTTTAGATAAATGAGTGTCTCCTGCCCCCTGGTGTTTATATTGAGTAAAACTTTATTGCCCTGACAAGACCTTAGTTACTTTGTATAGATAAAAACAAAGAGTAACCTAAACTTAAATGAAATTACAAAAAAATATATATATCTATTGTTACTTTAACATTCATTATCATTCACTTAAGTTAGGAAAAAAAGAGCTGCCCTGGATGTTGAATTTTTTGAAAGTTTCCACATGTTGACCTCTGGAAACTGCATCTTGACTTTGGCCCTTAAAGATGTAGTATGTATTTGTTTCATTTTCTGTATGTTTATTGATAATTTTAGTGGAGAATGATGCTCAAAAATTCATTGTACTCATTCACGGTGTATTCTGTGTGTCTGTGCAGTGAGCTGGAGCAGTACGTGGACTCTCTGAAGAGGGACTCGGCGGAGTCACACAGAGTGGTGACCCTCAAGGATGTGGAGGAGGGAGCGGTCACTCTTAGGAAGGTTGGAGAGTCTCTGGCAGGGCTCAAAGGTAAGAAGAGAGAGAAGACACATGTAGGCTGGGAGTATTACTGTCTATAACCTTTTTCTCAAAAGTTTTCTCAGTTAAGGACTATGATAGTGCAAAGTTGATAGTGCAAATTGTGCTCCTAAGTTGAATTAGACCAATATATTGCATTACATATACAGGGCCAATACAGACCTTTTATCAAATATTGGATATTTGTCCATTGCCAATATGATGGCGGTTCCTCCCTGACCATAGCTACATAAAAATAGTCTATAAATCCTGCAGTAAAGTTTATTTTTATTGCAAATTTTATTTACATATTAAATTCCTCAATAATATTTTTGTAAATTAATTCCATATTTAAAGATTGTAATATACCCCATAGTTTTCCTCCCATTGAATAGCGGGGTGGGTACAAGTGCCTTTATGAGCTCCGTAAATAGAATTTAATATGGGTTTCTGTGGAGAGTTTTAAAGTCCTATAATAGTTTAAAAGCTCTTTGAGATGCTTTTCCACCCAGCCAAGAATAAAAATCTATAGGGGGAGCTTTGAATACTTGGAATTTCTTAGTATGTAAATAGAGGAATGCAAATATATTGTGTATCAGCACAAAGGATATTAAAATCCTGCTGCAAAACATAAGACATTTACAAACTGTGTGTGTGTGTCTTTCCTCAGGAGAGTTCCCGGCCCTGCAAACCAGGATGCGGGCCGTGCTCAGGGTTGAGGTGGAGGCCGTCAAGTTCTTGAAGGAGGAGCCGCACAAGCTGGACAGTATGCTGAAGAGGGTCAAGAGCCTGACGGAGACGCTCAGCAGTCTGAGGAGGTAGAGGGAAAGATAGGGAAGAAATATCGAAAGGGGGAAAAGCGCGGGGATCAGGGGAGGTGGTGTATGGGGACTGAGATTGCGAGAGGGAATGGAAGATGAAAACAGAAGCGCTCTGTGGAGCTCGTCACAGGGGGCTGTGATGTGGGAGATTGTACTGTTTGATTATGCCGGCAAACGGGCCCTCATCCCATCAGAGGGGTCACTCAGCGTGGACAGAGCAGTGTGGCGTCCATCTTGATTTACTTCCATCACCTCCACTGAACCGATAAGTGAATTAATTCAGGAGAAACTGCAGCGCCTCATTTCCATTTTAATATGTCACAGATACCCAACACACTCAATCTACTTTCTCTCTCTCTCTTTCTCCTTCTCTCGTGTATTTTACCTAAAGCTTCCCTTGTATCGTATCTCCTGGTTGTTTTTTAGGGTTTGATATATTTTCAATCGAGGTGAGAAATGGAAATAACCATTTTTACTCATGTGGGTTTCAAGCAGTATTCGTTTACATTTATATGCAATATTTTGCGGTCAAAACACACAAGTCTTATTCTCTTAAAAACACAGATCCATGCAACGATTTAAAAATAGCATCAGACACAAATTACATAACTGGGACTACAAGCTTACAGTGGAAATTCTTAGAAAACAAAATATATTGATGTGTTGGCAAAATTATTTCTGAGGACTGCAGGCAGCGCTTCAGCAATATTGCGAACAGGCTACGGTGCTCAGAAATAATTATCGGAAAAGACTCTTATCGTAGTTGACCTTAAGGATGAATAACTGTGCCGCTTTCTAATCTGCCCGTTCTCTAGTGCTGAAATAGCGGTTGTGTCTCATTAACTTGGAAAAGTACTCTAATGCTATTCGTTAAGTTACGTAACTCATTACCCTGAGTATCACTATCTTACATCAGTGCTGCTCACGTCAAATAATGTCCTGTCTCCTCTCTCCAGATGTGCCACCGAGGGCGTTCAGAAGGGACCCGACCCCTCTGCTATTGTCTCAGCCCCGGTGGACAACAGCCCTGCAGCAGCAGAGGCCCCCGCCGAGGCTCCTGCAGCGTCGGCCCAGCCCGGGTCCACCTCAGCCCTGCCGGAGCCCCAGAGCTCCACCATCAGATCAGAGGTGATGCCTTCCTCCCCGGTGGTCATCCATCATGTCCAGAGCTCCCCGGTCCACATGCAGCAGTCCCAGCAGTCTGCAGCCTTGATGGCTCAGCCCTGCCCCCCACTCATCCCCAGCCCCACTCATGTTCCCAGCCCCAGCCAGAGCCAAGGCCGGGAATCCCCCAAGGGGGCGACCTTGGATCCTCCTAGCCCGGTCCGTCATAAGAAGGCTCATGGCAACCCGGTGAATAATGGCAATGGCACTGCCAACCAGGATCTTGTCATAGAGGAGCTGCAGAGCAGTCAGGGCAAGAGCAAAAACAGAGCTATGTCCATAGAGGTATGCCCAGCTGCCTTCCCGGAGTAATTTGGTTATTATTTATTTTTATCCAAAATGTTAAGCAGTGAGCTTGTGGTGATTTTAAACATTCCTCTCCATCTCTCTCATCACTCTTCATTAGTGAGCAGACTGCAAAACAGTTCCGTTCTGATACTTTGATTTGTGACTCTATAAATTTGCTTTGTTTTGTCCTTTTAGGCTCCTGTAATTAGGTAGTTAGTCTTTAAAACAATGTTATCTCGCTCAGCTTCCTCAGAGCACCTGTTTGTATCTCTCTCTCTCTCTCTCTCTTTCTCTCTCTCTCTCTCTCTCTCTCTCTCTCTCTCTCTCCCTGTGGCAGGCAGTA
>OMLF01057708.1:32716-45493 GCA_900302615.1 Holocentrus rufus | reverse complement strand
GTGAGACCATTTAAAAGTGGAACTGCAACATATGAGTCTTTTGCACCTGTCTGAGTAACTTGCACCTCCTGTTATTCACCAAAAGTGTATGCAGAACACTTTATCCTGTATTTATATGGTTACAGGTAAGAGAGATTATTTACATTAACCAAATTTTGCAGTAGGTTTTATAGCATTAATTCAATAGCAACTGTGCTTTTTTACTTTTATTACTTTTACTCACCGCAAACAACGTTCTTTACTGGGTTGTTGTTGTTTTTTTTTTTCATTTTTTAGGTTTTAAACTATGAGCTACAGCAAACATGGTTTTCTGTTACTGACTGCTACAGAATATTTCAGTATTTATCTTTTTAAAATCTGTCCTCTATGTTTCAAAGAAATTACATTGTAGTTGCATCCAGTGTTAGTAGTTTCACTATGTTAAACTGCATCATGCAGTAGCTTGGTGGCACCAACCAAATACAACTTTTAATAGTGATTTTTGTAGTTCATTTGTATATTTATCATTTTGAGGTGTCTGTTGTAAGTACTGCAACTGCCATCCACGTTTGGCTATGAAAGAAAAGAACAGGAAATACACTTGTATTTGTTCCTTTAATTGTACCATTTATTTGTTATAAGCTGATAATTTAGCATACAACAGAAATCTAACAATCTTTTCACTTTGTTTTCTGTGATGAACCCAAATTGGGTGGCATAGTTTGGGTTTAGGTTCAAAACTGTCTGTGGAAGACAGTTGTCTAGGTGCAAAACTCAGAGTAATTGACATCAGGTGCAATGGAAAATTAACATTCCTATCCAGAGTCTACATTCTTTTTTCATAAACAAAGATAACATACCATAGGCTGACTTTATATGGTGCAACTGAAATGCAACTTGGACTTCCAGGCGAACCACCCAATGAAAATTATAAATTTGGTTGCATTATTATTTTGAATGTTCCATGTGGGTTTGTTGGCATGGTAACAGTAATAATGGTAACAATCTGTACATCTCAAGTTTCCTTTTCTTAACCACATTAACCACATTTGGCCATGTGCTCAGGTTGATATTTTTCACACCTGGCATATTTTGCAAGATACGCATCAGTTTCATTTGCAGTTTCGGGTGGCATTTGGAGAGATGTTTTGCAGACTTAGTAAAAAAATATTGAAAAGGTTTTGAGAGGGCCCACCATAAAAGTACATGTGTGTCTATGTGTCTTTGCTGCCCCAGGCTGATCCTCTACACAACTATGAACAGCACTGAGTCCCACCAAGAGAATATTGGCTTTGCTACATTTTACATCCTGGTCTTCATCATCGCTGTGCCTGGAAATGCCTTAGCTCTGTGGGCTTTCTGTCGCCAGGCAAGCACCTCTCCGTCCAAGGTCTTCCTGAGGCACCTAGCCATAGCTGACATCTCTTACATCCTCATTCTACCTATGCGTATAATTTACCACCTCTCTGACAGCCACTGGCCCTTTGGACATGTCCTCTGTCAACTAGCTGGCTTCCTCTTTTACCTGAACATGTACTGCAGCGTCTACTTGATGAGCTTCATCAGCCTGGACAGACTCCTGGCCGTGGTTCTGCCTGTCAAATCACAGTCAGTAAGGAAGACTACGTTTGCCAGCGTGGCTGTTGGCATACTGTGGGTCACAGTCATTGTGTCCATGAGCCCTTTACTTTTGCGCAAAAAACATGTGACCAATAATTCAACTGACACGTCATGCGAACAGCTGTACTTGGAAAAGACATCTGCCACAGCTTTGGTTTCCACTATTGTGGCATTTGTCATTCCTCTCGTCACCATAGTTGTGTCCTATATACTGATCCTGTTGAAACTAAAGACAGTCAAGCGAAATGAGGAAAGGTCAGTGAAAGACAAGGCCATCAGAATGATTATTCTCATAATGATGAACTTCCTGTTTTCCTTCGTGCCTTACCATGTGACTCGAGTCATCTACATTCACAGTCACAGCCACATGATTCTAGCTAATAGTGAGTCACTTTCAAGAGCCAATCGGATCACTTCTGCATTCACCTGTATTAGTGGTGTACTGGATCCTGTAATGTATTTCTTCCTCACTAATGCATACAGGAGCATGCTGCTTCAGCTTTGCCGTAGAAACAAAGAAAACTATAACCAACCGACACATACCACATAGGCAAAGTATTTTCAGTACACTTGTCCTGTTTTGTATAATTTGGTTAGAGGTTTTCAGATATGATGCATGCATGCATTAGTTTGACCACAGAGATGAAAAGGGGGAAATGTATATGTTATTATGGGCCTATGTTTTTGTTTGCTGGTGCTGTGTGCAAGTACTGTTATGTGCAAGTGCACATGGGAAATGTGCAAATGTCAGTTTTTCATAGTAACCTGCTCCAGAGTAATTATGTTCAAGCTACTGGATCCAAAAGTGTAAAAACCCTTACTCATCCTCATCAATCAGCTGTTTGGAAAACTTGCATCACCACTCCCACCGAATCCTGTGGACTTTTATAGAATTACTGTTATTGCAAAATTTCCATCTACTAAACCGAATATGAACAAAAACATTGTATTCAAATGAATAAGACAAGTAACAAAAAGGACTGTGCATGTACAAGAAACTACATAATTAACAGATGGCAAGAAGGACTCTTTGCAGGACAACACTGCAGAATCACTTTGTTTTCCACAGTGATTTATTTTATCAGAGAATGTTTGTACCATTTCTAGCCCATTTGCCTAAGCTCTGTAAATGTAAATGTCTGTAATTGTTTCTCTATAATATTACTTACATTTGTTGACTTTTTTGTTCTCAGAAATGAATAAATAAATAAAAATAAATTAAATTTGATGTTGCATAGAGCCTGAAGTGCAATTCCTTTACAGGATTGATGCCAAAATCGATTTCGTATTCAGTCAATGCAACCCTGATGTAAATCAGGCGACTTTATGAATTAAAAACATTTTATAGCGTCAATGCTTGTTTTATCAGTGGAAAATTAAGACTATGATGGGACAGTGAAAAAATCGCCACATTTATACTACCTGCAACTTTACAGAAATCTGATCTGTATTGACAGGTCTACCAATGCCTTGCATACAGACTGTCTACATTCACTCCAGACGATCAGCTGTCGATTTGACTGATTGGACTAAGTGGGGAGCAGTCGATGAGCAGGTGTGAAACGTCAAGCAAGTGACATAAAACGTCACCTCTGACAGCCATTAAGTTAATATACATGCCACATAATTAAATCACGCCATCTACTGGCGAAGAGTAGACCCACACCTTAACATAAACGTGTGTTGTGTCCAAATGTGGAAGCTTTTGTATTTTACTTTTGCAAACTGGTGACAGAGTGTTCCATAGGGTAGGCGCAGAAAATTGGAAAAAAGCGTAGGCATAATAATTGAAATACAAGAAAAAGAGGAAAACAATAATGTAGTGGCTGTCTAGAACTACAGAGTTCCATACAATAAGATGAGCTGGAAAGCAGTCGTAGCCACTCTGTGGTGCTGTCACAGCAGTCTTTTTTTTTTGTCAAAGACTTCAAGATGGACGTTAGAATTCCACTATTTTGACTTGTGCGAGCATCCGTAAGATCGACTTGTTGTTACCAAGGCAGCCAGGAAGAAGCTGAGAAAGGAGCGGATTGTGAGTTTGTCCTTGTTTGTTTAACGTAGCTTCGGTATGTTTCGACCGAGGCGTTGGGTTGTTTATTAACAACGTGTCAAAGTTAAAATATTAAGAGAAGCTGGCATTGTGTTGTTTGTCTAGTCTTTTGCTTCGGGACCGTCGCGTGGAGCGTAACCAGCTATCCGAGTCCGTTAGCTAGTCCAGCATCACTATTTTTAAGCAAGTTTTATGAAAATAGGAAAGTAAAGGCAAATTCCGAAGTCACATTTTTACAGCTGGCTGCAATCTGGTGGAAAGTAACTAACTCAGTGATTGTCTAACTATTTTATGAGCGTAACACTGGAACAGCATTAAAATTTAAGTATTTCAGCCACAGCATGTTACGTTAGGGAAGAAATAGTGCAGGCGCAGAGATTTCCATCGCTAGCTGAAAATTATCCACTTGTTGTCATTTTTGGATCTCTGTCCGTGTCTCATCCTCAGCACAGGAGCAGCTATGGGGATCACAGAAAGCTAATTAGTGTTAAAGCTGATGCTCCTGGAGCCACCATGGGCACCGCATCCTCTCTGGTCAGCCCGGGGGAGGTGATTGAGGATGCGTACGGAGGTGAAGGTGGGGAGGCCTGTGAGATCCCGGTGGAGGTCAAGCCAAAAGCCCGACTTCTGCGCAGTTCCTTCCGCCGAGGACCTCGGGTTATTGGCGCTAGTTTCAAATCCACAGGTTCTGTGGATTTAGAGTATGCTGCAGAGTATGAAAGGCTCCGTAAAGAGTACGAAATCTTCCGTGTGAGCAAGAATAATGAGATCTCATCCATGCAGAAGAAGGAGGCAAAGCTGGATGAGGAGAACAAGAGGCTCAGAGCTGAACTGCAGGTAAATACAGAACAAGGCTGTATGACTGGCGTGCTGGACTAGATCATAGGTTTATGTCAAGAGGAGCAATTTGTCATAGTACACATTTATAACATAAAGGGGATGTAGATACTGTTCGAATATTAGTGGTCATGATGCTCAATGTGACAACAGGCACTGCAGAAGACCTACCAGAAGATCCTTAGAGAGAAAGAGAGTGCTCTTGAGGCAAAGTACCAAGCTATGGAGAGGGCTGCCACCTTTGAACATGACAGGGACAAAGTGAAACGACAATTCAAGGTAAACCACAAAACATCTTTCACAGGGGTCATCAGCCACCCTCCACTGTCCACAAAAATGAAATATATCTCTAACCAGTCCTTGTAAATGATTACCAGATCTTCCGGGAGACAAAGGAGAAGGAGATTCAAGACCTCCTGCGGGCCAAGAGGGACCTGGAGGCCAAACTGCAGCAGCTGCAGGCTCAGGGCATCCAGGTTTATGATCCAGATGACTCTGACTCAGATGACAACCGAACTACTGTCACTGGTAACACCTACAAACCAACACTGTTCCAGTTCTTACAAATAAGGGCAGTCTTTTTTTTTAGATATTCATTTTGTCTGATGAGTTCTTGAAGAACATTCTATTATTTGGTATTTATTTGTAGCAGCTGGGACCCAGTGTGAGTACTGGACTGGTGGTGTGCTGGGGAGCGAGCCCTCTATGGGCAGCATGATGCAATTGCAACAGACCTTCAGAGGACCAGAGTTCGCCCACAGTTTGATCGATGTGGAGGGCCCGTTTGCTAATGTCAGCAGAGGTAAGCAAGCTGAGTCAAGTCTACTGGAAGGACTCAGGGCTGAATGTGGGTAGTTGCCGAGGCAGGGAACTAACTTTTTTGTCCCCTGGCTGCAGTGGTTTGAAAAAAAAAAACACAAAAAACAATTTGATTATTGTAATAGCCAGTTAGATCTTTTTAATAGAATACAAAATTTTTGATTTCTTGTTACCTTCCAGAGGGACCAGTAGAACAGTTAAAGTGATCAGGAACAGCACTAATTAATGTGAATTTGTTTAGCAGTATGTGTTAATTACCATGCTTGTTATAACCTTTTATAGGTGCATACCTTATGTTTTTGTGTTTGAAGCCTTTGAGATTTGTATTCATGTACCTGTTCACGTGTTTGCTTTGCACACTTGTCCACATGTGCCTGTCTATTTCAGATGACTGGGATGCTGCAGTGGCCAGTCTGCTCCAGGTCTCCCCTCACATGTCTCAGGCCTTGTGGAGTAACACGGTGCGCTGCTACCTGATCTTTACCCAGGAGACCAAAGCAGAGCTGGATATCTTCATCAAGGTTGGTTACGTGGACAATGTAAATCAGCAGACACATGCTCTGCTCCCAGGGGATCATGAGGAATAATTTTCTTGTCTTTCTTTATCTCTATTACAGAAGCACTCTCCCACGCTGCGGAGGCTGTGTGAGGGTCTCGGCCATTTCTACCTGAATGTTAGCTTTCCTGAGGAGAATGCTGGCTCCTACGCTCTGGAGCGCAAGCAGGAGATTGAAAGGAGCTCTGTGTGTGTACTTCTTCTCAAATCCACTGTGACTAGGCGAGTCCCTTCTTACTTTACTCTCATTTTTTTCCAAGTAAAATCAAATGTTGGCATTTTCCAGGAACCAATTTCCGAGTACATGTTATTTGCATTAAATCTTTTTATATATATACATACACTAAATAATGGAAAATAATATTATTTTTGTGCATAATGCATGTGTCTAGCTCTGTGGTGGAGGACTGTGAGGAGGCCTTTGTGAAGAACCCAGACAGCCATCCACTGGTGCTCTACCTCAGGACTGGAGAAGACCACGCGCTGACTGGGCCAACCAGACAGCTGCTGGAAAGGGTCAATGCTGCTGATAAGGCTGCTAAAATCAAGGTGTGCTTGTGTGTGTGGACACATACAAAGTGAACAAATCAAAATATAAGATATAATAGAAGTCATGCAAGGATTGTTTGATATAGTATACAGTCATAACTGTTCACAGTTTTGCACGATTAATGTGTAATGCTTCCTTTATGACACTGCACAGTTTATAAAAGGGAAGAGTACATACAGTGAATGAGCATGACCCTATGTGTGTGTCTCTGTCCCTTGGTGTGTATTCAAGTTGCTTATCTCCAAGCTCAATGTTCCTTAGTTATTATTTTGATAGTTAGTTACCACTTAGTGCATGTGCTGACATCTGCTGAACATGAACACAGGTGGTGGATCATAGTGGTTCTCCAGAGGAGGGGGCAGCCATGATTTACGCTCAGCTCGAGAAAGTCATCAAGCAGGTACAGACTCTCCTTCAGCAGCATCAGTTCAGACTAGAGGCTAAAGTATTGTGCATACAGTGATTTTATATATGTAGGACCCACTTTCCCTCACAATCTTTTTAACCTTTTCCATGCATACCCTCGCTGTCTAGGAATTGCTGGGTGTTGAGGGAGGGGATGTTGACTCTAAGGACTCTGGGATAGAGGATGGGCGTGAGGAGGACTCTGGAGACGTGCTGTGGGACCTGCACGATGAGCAGGAACAGATCGAGGCCTACCAGCAGGCTTGCAGCACCACCTCACAGCTCGGCTTCCAGAAGGTGGGTCAGATATCCTGTTCTTGTCAGACCTTTATTCTTGTCTCTGTCTGTTCATGTGCACATTAACATCTTTGGATCTGTGTGCTTTCTGATGTCTTTCTGTCCACAGTATATAGATCGTCTGAATGACATGATAGCCGCTCCCCCTCCCACCCCTCCTCTGCTGGTGTCTGGTGGTCCAGGCTCAGGAAAATCTCTCCTGCTTTCCAAATGGTGAGGATTGACTATTGTATCCCCTCACAGGCAGATTCTTCTCACCTTAAACCGCTGAATACCCTTCTTATCTTAACTGTATTTTAAAGCATTTTTTGAGAGATGCTCAGTAATTTTGCTAATTGCCAATTTGTAGGGCAGTCTGACTCATTTTCACTTGCCCCAATTCCAATTTCTAGTTCCATTCCAAAATGCTAAAAGTAAAAACAAAATCACATCCTGGTGTTTATCATTCAGCATCACTAAAATACCCAAGATCCCGTTTGTAAAAGTAACTTTGTTTTGGTCAGACTGGCTAATTTGACTAATTTAATCTGATTATTTGCCCACTTGGTTGGCACCTGTTGGCTGGATAGGAAGGAGCCCCCTCTCTCCATGGTCCTTCCCAAGATTTCCTCCCCTATTTTCTCTTTTACCTTTGAGTATTTTCTGTGAAGGTTTAAGTCAGGAGGGGTCATCCTGTTTTGTAAATGCAATTTGGGGCTATAAATAAACTTGAACTTGAAACTTGGATTTTGTCAACCAATGACTAGCATTACCTACTATGCTTGAAAAGATAGCACAGTTTCTTTTCAGATGGTGCTGACACTCATTTTTCTAAGAGCAGTGTCCATTTTTTTTCCAAATGGTTAGATACATAATTTTAATAGCAGAACTCTTTATTTGGTTTATCTACTTGCTTATCGTTCTTTAACCCTCTTTAGGATTGGGCTGCAGCAGAAGCACTCCCCCAACACCTTGTTCCTTTATCACTTTGTCGGCCGCCCTCTCTCCACCAGCTCAGAGCCTGTTCTCATCATCAAACGCCTCACAGTCAAAGTAAGAAGTCTCTCACTCAGGCTCATTACCCGCATTAGTCAGAGAGTGATGCCTCTACATTTTACTGATTGACTGTGTGAATGTGATGTCTGCCTGTTGTTGCCTGTAGCTGCTGCAGCACTTCTGGTCCATATCTGGTTTGTGTATGGAGCCCAGTAAGATCTTGGAGGAGTTCCCCCGATGGCTTGAAAGGCTGTCGGCGCGCCACCAAGGAAATATCATCATCATCATTGATTCCATTGATCAGATACAGGTACAACCAAGCTTCCTCAGCCCGTGTTAGTTTAAAAAACGCCTTTGCTGAAAACAGTCTCTGAAGTAACTGCGTTTTTTCTTTTTTCTTTTCATCCCCAGCAAGCAGAAAGACACATGAAGTGGCTGATCGACCCTCTGCCTGTCAATGTGAGAGTGGTGGTGTCTGTCAATGTGGAGACATGTCCTCAGGCTTGGAGGTAGTATACACTATTTAAAAATAACCCAAGTATCCCAATCAGTCTTTATGGTGTTATGTAAGTCAATGTAATTGCTTTGGAGTTCCTGACAATGCAGTTTTATATTTTTCAATTGTATTCTTGTTGTATTGTCATTTATAATTTAATGACCCTGTCGGTTCAGGTTGTGGCCGACCCTCCACCTAGACCCACTGAGTCCCAGAGAGGTGAAGAATGTCGTTAATGCAGAGTGCCAGGGCATGGAGCTCAAACTCACCAAGGACCAGGTCAGTGGTTCCACCATACAGGCCTGGAAAGTCTGGAAAAATATGTTGAATAAACAAGATAATATCCAGGGCTTGAATAAGTTAGAATTTGGAAAAATTAAAATTAAAAATGTTAAAAGTTATAGGTTTTTATCACTGTCATCACTTTGTTTACTACCTAGCCTTGGGAAATATAATCAAGGTATCATACAAATGTCATATATTTGTTCCAGGAGAAGAAGTTGGAGAGGCACTGCCGCTCTGCATCTACCTGCAACGCTCTGTACGTCACGCTGCTGGCAAGGATGATCACCAGGTTAGACAACACGAGTTTCATAATAATGTCGTCGTGTATAAATCTCCAAAAGTAAACTCTCTTTCTGCCCTTCTATGGGAGGTCAGAGTATGATCAGTTGCAAAACAGCAACCCTGGCGGTAGTAAGGATCAGTGTCTTGCTCAAGGACACTTCAGCATAATGACTGTTTACCAATATGGGATTTAAACCCAGGTTGTATGGTCTCTCTAATCATTAGGCTACACTTTCTGCTGTACATGTAACTGGATGGGTGTGCATGCGTATGCCATAGCTGTGTTTTGTTGATTTGATCATCGTCATGTTATGTTCTTGCCCAGCAGTAGATCATGCTGGTCATTGGAGAAAAGTCTGGAGCAGTGCCTGCTGTGTCAGGACACCATGTCACTGTATCGACTCGCACTCAAGATGACGTTAAACTCCCTCAGCACGGACAGGGAGCGACACATCATGAGAGAGGTGAGCAGTGCCAGTGACCAAAATAACAGTGAACATTATAGCTCATATCCTCTCACCATTTAAAAATAAAGTTTATAAGTTTATTGGTTTTATTGGAGGGTGTGTGCTGCATGCTGTGTTTTTTCATCCTTCTCCAGATGCTGTGTCTGGTATGTGCCAGTCATAATGGAGTGAGTGAGTCAGAAGTCCTAGACCTTTTCCCGGAGCTGGAGCTGCCTGTCCTGTCCTCTATGCTCTACCGTCTCAACAGACTCTGCATTGTCACTCTCGGTTGTGGACTCATTCGGTTCCAACACCTGCAGGTACTGCAGGCTTTGTGGCCCTCAGGGTATCATGATGTAGCAGACATGTTATTTAACCTCGGGTAAATAGAAACTTGATTTAAACTGTATATATTATCACTCTAATTCAAGTTCTCTGTCTGTTTGTCAGGCTTGGGAGGCTGTGAGGTTGGAGTTTCTGAGTGGAGGAAGCAGCTCTGCTACTTACAGAGAGAAACTGATCCATTACTTCAGCCAGCAACTCAGGTATAGCAGAGTACAGCTGTCCTCTCCTCATGTAACACATCTAAACGTGTATTCTTTGATCAGTACAATGGATGTAATTGTGTGTGTGTGTATAGCCAGGACCGTGTGACATGGCGTGTAGCCGACGAGCTTCCTTGGCTGCTCCAACAGCAGGAGGACAGGACGAAGCTCCAGCTCAGTCTCCTCAACCTGTTTGTCTCACAGAACCTCTACAAGAGGTGCACACCTTTTGTAATGATTGAAAACGAGCATGCACAATACTAGCAAAAATACATACATTTGTTTAATTACTGGCTAATGGATATGTGTCATTTTCATTTCCAGGGGTCATTTCTCTGAGCTGCTAGCCTATTGGCAGTATGTAGGCAAGGACAAAAGCTCAATGGCCACAGAGTACTTTGACTCCCTGAAGCACTACGAGAAGAGCTGTGAGAGTGAAGACAGCATGACCCGGCTGGCCAACCTCTACGAGACCTTGGGACGTTTCCTCAAAGACCTGGGCCTCCCCAGCCAGGTACAGAGCATGGCTATGGTACCTAAGTAACCATTAGCTTTGGATTGATTCATTGTCCAGATTATCTTGATCAGTTAAGTGTGTCTTTATTTTGTGCTCTATGTAGAGTGCACATATTGAAAACACTCAGTCTGAAGGATTTGTGTCTGGTTCTCTCTGTTTAGGCAGTAGCCCCTTTACAGAGGTCCCTTGAGATCAGGGAGACAGCCTTGGACCCCGACCACCCTAGCGTAGCTCGCTCTCTACACCAGCTGGCCGGGGTTTATGTACAGTGGAGGAAGTATGGGAATGCTGAGCAGCTGTACAAGCAAGCCCTGGAGATTAGTGAGAATGCCTACGGTGCTGAGCACGCCAGCGTTGCACGAGAGCTGGAGTCGCTCGCCTTGCTCTACCAGAAACAAAACAAGTAAAGGCAACCCCCCCATTGGTGTTTATTTGCAAAAACATTTATTAAAATGCTTGTTCATGTTAGTATGTCTCACTGGTTGCTCCAGCTAAGCAATGTGATGGCAAGAGGCATCTCAACTGCTTATAATTTCCTGATCAGGACATGATTACTGATTAACAGATATTACTGTGCCATCCATAAAATGGGCACTTCCATATTTAATGGCATGCAACACTGCTTTTACCACCAGATATGAGCAAGCAGAGAAACTTAGGAAGAGATCAGTGAGGATACGTCAGAAGACGGCTCGGCAGAAAGGTCATATGGTAAGTATTTGTCAGTCAGTTGCTCGGTCAAACATAATCTTTTACCCAGTCGTTCACGCTGTCATACATGTGTTTTGTCGCTTCCGCCCTCCAGTATGGCTTCACTCTACTGAGGCGCAGAGCCCTACAGCTGGAAGAGCTGACCCTGGGAAAAGACTCAGCTGACTGTGCCAAGACCCTAAATGAACTGGGTGTCCTGTACTATCTGCAGAACAACCTGGAGTAAGGCTGCACACACACATAACAGCTGGGCAATATGGACAAAATCAAATCGCATGATATTTTTTACTCAGTACGTTAATACTGATATTGTGATAATATTGTAAAATGACTCTTGGTTATGTCCGCCAGTATGTCTAACCTTCCTCTCTCTGCTCTCTCCAGGGCAGCCAAGGTGTTCTTGACCCGCTCTCTGGAGATGCGTCAGCGCGTCCTGGGTGCAGATCATCCAGACTGCGCTCAGTCCCTCAACAACCTGGCTGCGCTGCACACCGAGAGGAGGGAGTACGAGACCGCCGAGGACATGTACGAGAGGGCGCTGGACATCCGCAAGAAAGCCCTGTCCCCGGACCACCCCTCGCTGGCATACACACTCAAACACCTGGCCATGCTCTATAAACGCAGGGTGAGAGACACTTGCCTGCTTGCGAACGATTATTCTTTCTTCTTTTAGATAGTTTCATCCTGGCTGTTCTTTCACAGTTCTGACTGAGAAGCTGATTGAAGAAGTGTGTTTTTTTTTCCTGCAGGGGAAGCTGGAGAAGGCTGTGCCGCTGTATGAGCTGTCTCTGGAGATCAGGGAGAAAAGTTTCGGGCCCAAACACCCCAGTGTGGCCACAGCACTCGTCAACCTGGCTGTTATCTACTGCCAGCTGGTGGGACTGGTCTCTATACAACACTCTGTATCACGCCGTGCATGTAATTTTATTGTAATTATGACCAGGTGCAGCTGTTAGATTGAGTATAGTAGAACTAATTGTGCATGCATTTGTCTTTGGCAGAAGAAGCACAGTGACGCCTTGCCTCTTTATGAACGAGCACTTAAAGTGTATGAGGACAGTCTGGGACGCTCACATCCACGGGTCGGAGAGACACTAAAGAACCTGGCTGTGCTCAGGTAGGTGGAGGTTAAACAGTGGAATGACATTTGACAAAAAAAATCCAGGAAAATCATTGTGAAAATGGTTCCTTTTCTTGACTTTGAATAATTCTTTCCACAACTATTCTTTCCCTTTTGTAATTAGCTATGAAGAGGGAGACTTTGAGAAAGCAGCAGAGCTTTACAAGCGTGCAATGGAGATAAAGGAGGCGGAGCCATCGTTGGTGTGTGGAAATGCTCCGTCCCGCCACTCCTCCAGTGGGGATACGTTCAGTGTGAGAGGACCTGCCCCCCTCCCACATGCCCCT